>BLBF01000037.1:21663164-21702476 GCA_015471245.1 Laticauda colubrina
AAGAATCTTCCAGAAGTTATATCTCCAACCATTTGGAAATAGTGAGATATTTTGTCTTTATTTAAGTGAAGACCAGAGGCTAATATCTAATATCTTGTCTATCCATTTCTAACTCCATTTTCCATGGACAGAGAGTCCTAACACATTTCCTTTGGCAATCTTGTTTTTTTTCTGCTCAGCCCTTTCCTCAATCTTTATGTGTAGAAAGTTGTCCTCCTGGATTTGTCAAGAGGGCTCGAGAAGGAGAGCCAGTTGCTTCTACAACTGTGTTCCTTGTCCGGAGAGGACCTTCTCCACTCAGCAAGGTGGGTGACACCAGAAGAAAATGGGAGGCCTGGTGGAACTGGATCCATCCAGAGCATTGTCATGAAAGTGTGAATTAAAACACACTTTGAAGCTGAATTGGTTTCTTGTTTATTTCCAAAATGCCCCATTTCTTATCTGAAGAGAAGAGCAAAAAAAGACTGTGAAGGAAGGGCTGGATAGAGAGAGGTGGCTGTGGCAGATTGGGCAGCCCTTCCTTCTGCCAGAGAAAATATTTCTTCTTTTTAGCTTGGATGTGTCCTTCCTTCCACATTTACTTCTCTAGGAACACCTGAGTTCCTTGAAACGTGAGGAATTGTTTTAGGTCCACCTCCTGAAAGGAGGATTTCAATGCAGTCTACATGGGTTCCTTTGAGGAACACTGAAAATGTATTGCTGATATAGGAGATAGACAATGCAGTGGCATCGATAGTTGTGCTTGTATATGGCTGCACCCATATCACCACTGCTCCAACGGTCATTCCCAATTATTTGCAACAGTCACTTGATCCGCCAGCATCCTCTGAGGCAAGGATGAACAAGAATTGCCACCTGGCAGGTAGGTTTCTCTAGAAAGATTAATTGATTCATTATTTACCTTTCGTAATGCAGGTTTCTATCAATATTCTGATCATTACAAAGGAAATCTTTCAAGTCCTAATCCCTCCCTCAATTTCATAGCCTATCAAAAATTTATCGTAGCTGTATTTTTTTAAAAAGTGACACACCTATTTTCTTTCTCAAAAGATATTAAGAAATCCATCCTGGAAAATACTCCTGATAATCACTTGTTCCCATAGAATGTACAATATATCTTGAAATGCAAAGGATAAAGAAATATGGGGTTGTTGTTTTTTTCTCAGATACAGATACACCAAGTGTCCAGATGAAAAATACCCAAATAAAGAAAGAGTCCATCCTGGCCTCCAGTGCTGGTCTGTTGGTCTGCATCTTCATCCCCAAGTGCTACATTATAATTTGAGGCCAGAGCTAAACACATAGGAGCATCTCACAGCCAGAACAAATTTAAAACATGAGATATAATATCGTTATGATAGTGGAAGAATTGTTAGTGTTTCTTTTATTTGATTTCCATTTAGAAAGTATGCAGGCATCAAAGAAAATGATATCTATGTGTTTCAAAATGGGGAATTGCTGAACCACTGGAATTCTTGCAGTTCCCTCCCCTTTCAATCAATCTTGCTAAAGATATCTCTGTAAAATTCAGAGGAATTCAGCTCTTCAGCAACAGCTACTGAATGTGATACCTGATAAAAATTATTGATGCACTTGTTCCTACTTATAGCAGCTAAACATGTGGGTGGGTGGTGAGAGAATGAGTCAGAAAAGAGGTCAGGAGGAAGCTGTGGGAACCAAACACCAGCCTGGTTGCCTGATCCTCTCCCTAAAAATGCCAGAATCATGTGAAATGCCATGTTTGATTGGCTCTCAGCTGAGGAGGGAAGCCCTCATCCCTCTTATATGATTCTTTTTTGAGCTCCTGATAAAATCTCCTTTGCAGAAAGAATTCAGTAGAACAGGTGTCTGGGATTTCAATTTGGGATTGTTTTTATTTTGGTATATACTTCACAACAAAATAATAAAAAAGGAAACAAAAAAATGAAGTGTGTAAAGAAATTTCCACTGTATATTTTTTTTCTGTCATCAACCAGAGAAATAGAATAGCCCTTTAATTTTCCACTCTATAGTTAATTTTCTGTAGTTTAATTTTCAGGCCCTTTAATTTTCCACTCTATAGTTTGTACCTAAAGCATTTTTCTGCTCCTCCTCCAAACTTGTCTTGTCTGTGAAGGGCTGAAGATGTCCAGAGAAAGGGACCTTGGGACTCTTCCCAGGAGGAGGTTGCAGGGATCCTGTCTCAAGGCAGCCGCATCATTGATCGGGTCACAAACCTTCAATGCTGCATAATGTTCATCTAGGTCCAAGAAGGGGCTGAATAAGTGGGGAGGGGACTTCTAGGTTACTAGGAAGGGGCACCCTTGGAAGCTGCTCTGCTCTCCAACCACAGAGATTGCTGATCAAGTGGGAATCAATTTTTATGTCTCATAAAGGCTTCTAACTGCGAATAGGATACCTTTGCAAATTCCATTTGAAGGAGATAAGAAAAGCTCTGGTGGATCAGAAGAAGGTCAGTCTAAGATTCACACAAATCTCTCTGGTTCTCCCACAAGCAGAAGAAGAAGGCTGAGACTTCTGTCTTTCTGCCACATGGAAGAGGTGTTTTTCCAGAGGTGGGATTCAGTAGGTTCTGACCAGTTCTGGAGAACCGGTAGTGGAAATTTTGAGTGGTTTGGAGAACTGGAAATGCTACCTCCAACTGGCCTCGTCCCCATCTCTTCTCTGCCTCACACTGAGTCCCAGCTGATTGGCTGGATCTCCTTTGGTTATCCTGCACAGGAGAACGGAGCTGGAAAGCAGGTTAGTGGGGAGAGAAAGGAATGGGCTTCTGAAGTAACTTTCCCCTGCCATGCCCACCAAGCCATGCCCATCAAGCCACGCCCACCAAGCCACATCCACAGAACCGGTAGTATCTCCCATTAATCTGAGAAAATGTTTCCAACTTTCCTACCCCAATTCAATAAGGATTAAGGTGGGACTGGAATTCAAGAGTCTCTTGGTGATCCACACAAAGTCCCCCAGGAAATTTCCTGCCTGAGTAAGGATTAGAACTCAAAGCCTTGTGGACCTTGGCCCATGCAACCAACAAGTAATGGGTCATGGATCCTAAATCGATTATAGTCAGGAAGCTCACTCAAATTGACCGCAATTTATGCAAAAAAAAATTGGGCTATGCACTTCCCAGAAGATGGGTAGGCTCCATAAACAATGCCATTATTTCATTTGGGGAATGAAGGCGGAGATGGAAGGTTCTGGAAACGCTATTTTACAGGATACACCTTCTTTAGGCCTGACTACCCCTGTTTTTCTTTGTACAACACCTGAGCTAAGGAATTTTTGAAACGTCTTGCATTTAGATCCAGGGGCCAGAGGAGAAGCCTCCCATCCTAAAGTGTATCCTGATCCCTTTCTATTTAGAGTACACCATGGTGGGTGTCTCCCCATGTGTTTGCTGTGTATACTGACCACACACAAGTTTTAAGGAAACCTTTGAAAGTGAGCTCAGTCTGCTCCTAAACTGTGAGCCCAATATGACCATCACCAGAAGGACATCCAGATTTACACAAAGGCTTGTTTTTCTGTGCTTCAAGCATGGACATCTATCTTATCATCAGTCTGCTCATATTTTATCTTTTTGGAATGTGCAGTAAGTTGAACACATACTATATCTCAGACATGGTCATTTTGCCATTCTAGGTCCTTTTGCTTTTTTCTATCAGCTGCCTGTTATTATTCCCCTTTATTCCTTGGTTGGCTCCAAAGACCACAAAGCTAGAACTTCTTGGAGAAATCCATCACTTGTTTGTGCCAAGAACAATCCAAGTTCACTTGCCCAATTTTCATGGTCCAACTCTGCCCTTTTCATCCCAGTTTCATGGTGGGAAACACCCATTCAGCAAAGAGACGCAATGGTGTAGCCACTGGATGCATGGGAGGCCTCAGCATGCAAAGCTGGCAGGGGGCTTTGAGCAACCCTCCCACCTCGATCTTCCCAAGGAAACAGGGGGCCTCAGCATGCTTTGGAAGGATGGAGGGTGTTGCTCAAGACCCACGTTGGGGTAGAGGAAGCACTCCTGGCTCTGGGGTCCTCATATGAGACCTCACAAAACACCACCATTCCCAACTATATCCTGGCATCATTCACCCAGCGATATAGGGCAAGCATTGGTAGAAAGCAGCTTACCAATGGCGGGTGAGAGGAGGAATAATTTGGTGGGGTGGGAAGTGGGTAGGCAGGAAGTGGTGGGGCCAGCCAGGGGTGCGATTTACCAGTTCTCTGAACTGCACAGACTCATAACTATCGGTTCTATAGAACTGGTTTGAACTGGTAGAACCCCACTCCTCTATCCAGCTGGCGGTCTCCCCCTCTTCCCCCACCCCTCCGAGATGGATCAGATGGTTCTGGTCCCACAGGTACCCTTCCACCAAGGTAAATATGGATCAAAGCCACGCATTATCATTGTGTCTGATCCGTCTTTGATGGAAACACCACTGGAGGTTCTAACTCTAGTGTCTTCTAATGACAATCAGCACCCTTGATCTCTGCCCAAGGTTAAAAGTAGGCCCTGTTTGGAATTCTGTTTTATATCAGAATCCCATATATTGATCCTAATTGCAGCCAATTTTAAACTTGCTTATGCCTGAATTAAAATTTCATTCCCCATTTTTTTCTAGCAATATGAATTTTGGGATAAAAGCTCTTTAAGAAGTAGGAAGTGACAACTTGTGGACTATATCATTGGGTAAATAGGGAGAAAATTATAGAATGGATGGACATTTTTTATTTTCTTGTCATTCCTGTGTTCTCTTACCATGTTCCTATAAGACACCAAGATTCTTTATATTTTGATGTTTCTTAGTTTTTAAATAAATAATGGACTGTAAGTTCTGCAACTGAGATCTATCTATCATCTATCTATCCATCCATATCGATCTTTCGATCATTGATCTATCTATCTATCTATCTATCTATCTATTTATCTATCTATCTACCTACCTATCTACCATTTATCCATCCATCCATCCATCCGTCTGTCCATCCCTCTATCCATCCATCCATCTATCCATCTATCCATTAAATTTACTGGTCATCCATCTTATCACAGGGAAACCCTCCAAAGATGGTGGTGATGGCCATAATGTGGTGGATGGTGCAACCTGATTTCTAGGGACATGATTTCTGGAGATCTGGTGTCTCTTCCTCTGTTGTGGGGATCTTCTTTTTTTTTTTGGGGGGGGGGGGGGGGGGACCCCTCTGACCTTCCCATCTTTGAGGCTGAGACTTTCTATACCAAAAAACCTCCAAGGGGTTTGAAGGTGCTGTTGGAACTCTTTTGTTCCTGCTTTATTTGCATCAATTTTTCAGGGAGGATGTTTCTTCACTGGGGGGGGGACACATTAATATGGACTTCTTGGCCCAGAAGGGGGAACTGGGGGGCTGAGTGGGGGGGAACTAAAGGGACAGGCAGGCCCACCCTGGCAGGGAGGAGCAGAGGAAGGGCCGTATCACAGGTCCACCTCTTGGAAGTTCTCCCCCTGAACCTCCCTCAGATTCTGCTCTCAGTGCCTGCAGATCTGATCCTGGGTGGCTCCGGGTTCAAGCTGTGGCTTTTCAGGGCCAGGTTGCTGTGAGATGAGACTTTCTCCTCCTCCAGGAGGTTCACAGCCATGTCTGACCAAAGCCGGGTGAGGCCCAGAGGTGAGGAAGCCCCTCCTGGGTCAGGAATGAGCCCACCCCAACTTCTGGATTGTCCCAGGGAGACCCCAGAGGAGGGGAGGGGGAGCTCTGGTCATCCAGGGCTTCTCACAGGCCCTGAGGAGGCTCGACATGGACTTCTGGTTTCTCTCAGGGGGGTTGCAAGGACCCCTGCCTGGTCAAGAGTGTTGTGTGAACGGGGTCCTTGCCAGAAGAAAAGGGCCCCCAATACAAGTAGTGCTCGACTTACGACCATCAGTGAGCCCAACATTTCTGTCGATATGGAAGATATCCATCAATTGACCTTTGGCCCTTTTTATGACCTTTCTTGCCACAGTCATTAAGTGAATTATTGCAGTTGATAAGTTAGGAACCTGGTCTTTAAGTGAAGCTGACTTTGTTTGTCAGAAGATCTTAAAAGGGGATCGCGTGACTTGGGACGCAGCCATGATAGTCATAAATGTGAAACTGTGATCAAGCATCTAAATTCTGATCACATGACCATGGGGGATGCTGTAAAGGTCGTAACTCTGGAAAATGGTCCTAAGTCCCATTTCTCAGTGCGGTTGTAACTCTGATGAGTCACTAAATGAATGATTGTAAGTCGAGGCCTGCCTGTGTATCAGCTCCTCTTGTTCAGCTTCATCTCCTTCCGAGTTCCCATCATCCACTGACTTCTCGGCCAACAGGTTCAACCTCAGGAAAGAAACCATGGTTAAGAGGTGCAAATGTGAATCTGGCCACTGGGGAAGAGACCGGGTTCAGAGAGTCGTGTGGATCCCACCGGTGTCAGTTGGGTGGGTGGGGCTTCAATCTGGGGGGGGGGAGCTGAGTTCCCAGCCTGGGGCGCCATGCCAGGTAGGAGGCTCTGGGCCAGCCACTCTCTCGGAGCCCTGGGAAAGAGGCAATGGCAACCACTTCTGAGCAGCCCTGCCAAGATCTCTGCGCCGGCTTCCCCTGGGGGCTTTCAGACAATCTTTGCCCATCTGTCCAAGGCTGAGGGGCCTCTTTGGGCCTGGCTTCCTCCTTGCCGGTCAAGTGACCAACAACAGGCTGGTTTAGGGGAGGGTTTGGCAGGGGGCTGTGCTGTGAGGAGGAGTATGTAGGGGTCCTGCAGGGCCAGGGGGGCTGGCAGGGGGGCTGCCCCCTCCCTAGTGAGGGCAGGGAGGGAGTGGGAGGCAGGGGGAGTCCTCCTATTTGGTCTGGGCAGCTCAGGTGCTGCCAGTAAGGCCACCTCTGAGGGAGGGGCCGTCCTTGGGATTGGCTGGGAGGGAGAGCAGTCCTGTCATCAAACGTGGGGACAGCTAGAGCTCCCACATGATCCTTGGGCACCTGCAGGCCAGGTGGGACTGGTGGACTGCAGTGGGGAGGTGAAGTCACCCTGGGCCCCTGCTGCCAATTTCCCCCTGGGACAGCCAGGGATTTCTTATTCCTCCTGCCTTAGGAAGTGTGATGCCCCCTGAAGAGGGCTCCCTCTGTCATTGCAGGGCAGATGGGGGGATCTGCCCCATGGGGGCCCAGGGCAGGTGAGGATCTCTTGCCAGGATCCGAGTGTGGTGTGCCAGCTTTGTACCTGGCAGGTGGGGGCTGCTGTTACCCCAGGTATGCAACCCACCAGCTCCTGGATCTGGCCAGGAGGAAGGGCCAAAGCTGGAGGAGAGTCTCTTGGCCCTTTCAGAAGACAGGAAATGGCCTTACAGGTGGCAGGAGACCCCCAAATCAGGGAGATCAGGCTAAATCCCTGGAGCTATGCCCCTCCAGAATGCCACCCCAGAATGGCACTTATAGTGGGCTCTGCAGCCCATATAGCCTCCCCACCTCTGAGGCTCTGAAGGTGCCCTTGGGGGTCCCTGTGTCCCAGGTCTCCAGTTGTTGAGGAGTTTCACGCCCATGCACCCCTTTGGTGAGGAGGGAGAACTAGGGGTCTGAAACAGGAGGGGGGAGTGGAGGAGATGGGGCAGGGGGCAGGAAGCACCAGCTGCCCAGGGCAGCCCCATCACCCAGAGAAGGAGGAGGAGGATCAGTGCGGGCTGGGAGAGGAGGAGAGGCTCCCACCCAAGTGGGAGGGAACAGGAGCTTCAGAGTCAGAGAGTGAGGCAGAACTGGCTGGGCTTCAGACTGGGTCTCCTCTACACTTTTCTGGGGCACATTGGGCCATTTGGGGGGGAGTCGAGGGCCCACCCACCCCCCAAAATGGGGGAGGCAAGGGGGGGAGGTCCCAAAGCAGCAACTGCATCAGACCGAAACAAACCCCAAAATTTATCACCAGGAAGTTGCAGCAGGTGAATGAAAACCAACCTGATAGCAACCTGTCCGTCCCTGAAGGTCCTGCAGTGAATATGGAAGACAACTTTCCTTCCTCTCTGGACCTTCCCCTCATCCACCCGGGGTCCCCACCCAAGTCACCCTGAATAAAAAGACCCTGATTGCAACTGGAGCCATGTGGGATCTCCTGCTTGGCTAGGACACAGAGGGTGCAATGGCTCAAGGGGTGGCCTTTGCCCATCTTCAAGGAGATTAATACCTCCAACCTTGCACCTGTGTGAGTCTAGGGGGGTCTCCTTCCCACCCTATTCCCTGCTTTCCTGGCTGGGGACTGGAGGGTCCCTCACTCTGGGAAAAACCCCAGGGGCCTCTGGCAACAGAGTGAGGCTTCCTGGAAGCAGCAACCCAGGAGAGTCAGCCTGTTGCCAAAATGGCAGCTGGCTTTGTCCCCTCCAATCTGATCCCTGGTGGATCTTTCCTCTAGTGGAGTTTGAGATACCCCCAAACTCCTGCTTGCAATTATTCACACAGTGCAACCACAAGGAGACCAATCTGGTCAGGATGCAGCCTGATTGTCCCATGGGGCTTCTCCTCCTTCCACATCTTCTGAACTCCGGTCTCAACTAGTGCAAGCATTGAGGAAAAGAACCAGCTTTAATCAGGAGATGGAGACAGGATGGTGGATCTCATGGAGAAGCTTCTTTCACAGAGCAGGAGCAGCTATGGGAAAAGAGCACTGAGTAGGTCTCATTGGATGAGAACATCTAAGCAAGAGGTGCCAGAGGCCCCCATCTTCTCTGGCTTGGTTGGATGGCCAATGGCTCTCATGGAGATTGTCAAACAACATAGTTGGAGCTTGTCTCCCACACTAACCTTCTTACCACTTTTCCTATTCTCTCATAGATACACTTTTAGCTGCTATCAGTACAAATAAGGTGTCAAATTCATTGGCAGTGGCTGAACAACAAACTCCTCTGAATGATTTTCACAGAGTTCCCTTTAGCAAGATTTATTGAGATGTAGAGAGTTACACGAATTACAATAATCCAAACATTTCCCATTTGGAATCATGTAGATATGATGTTCTTTTAACTCTTGGATATTATTTAAGTGGAAATAATTAATGTATTCTTTCAAATAAATAGACATTTTACAATTCTTTGAATGTCATGATTGTTATGTCTCATGCTTTTACATTTGTTCTGGCTGTAAGATGATCCTTTGTGTTGAGGCCTGGCCTCAGAAGGATAATGTAGCACTTGGGGATGAAGATGCAGACCAGCAGACCAGCACTGGAAGCCAGGATGGAGAAGACCTGCATAGCCATCATGTGTTTCCCTTTGGTGCTCTGGTAGGTGGGCACAAAAGTCACCTAGACACTGCAGAAAACCAGCATGCTGAAGGTGATCAGCTTGGTTTTGTTGAAGGCCCCAGGCAGATTCCTGGCCAGGAAAGCCACTGTGAAGCAGATAGCAGTCAGGAAGCCCATGTAGCTGAGGGTGACGTAGAACATGACAACAGCCTTTTTGTTGCATTGTAGGATGATCTCTCCAGGCTGGGAGTGGAGGTCAGAATCAAGGAAGGGGGAGAAGCTCCCAGCCAGATGGAGCAGATGATAATTTGGACAGCAGAACAAGAAAGGATGATGGAGTTGACCATGCTCTTCCCCAACCATTTCTTCGCTCGGTTTCCTGGTCTTGTGGCCAGGAAGGCCAGCACCATCGTGATGGTTTTGGCCAAGAGAGAAGAAATTGCAACTGAGAAGATGATGCTGAAAACCATTTGTCGGAGAAGGCAGGTGGCTTTCCTTGGTTGACCAATGAAGACAGAAGAAGACAAGAAGCAAAGCAGGAGGGAGACCAGGAGGATGTAGGAGAGATCCTGGTTTTTGGCTTTGACAAGGGGAGTTTCTCATTATTGAATGAAGACAATTTAAAAAATGCCTGTGGTTAGGAAGAAGAGCAGGGCAAAAGAAACCAGGATGATGCCCAGATGTTCTTCATAAGACAGGAAGGTTATAACTTTGGGGATACATTGGACTCTCTCCTCATTTGGATATTTATCATCCGGACACTTGGTGCATTTTTCTGTATCTGAAAAATCCAAAAAGCTATAAATATATATGATATACAACTTTTCATACATAATTTTTGGAGGATGCTATCATGTGGTGTAGTGGTTAGACTGCAGTACTACAGGCTACTTCTGCTGATTGCTGGTTGCCTGCAATTTGTCATTTCGAATCTCACCAAGGTCAAGGTTTATTCAGCCTTCCATCCTTCCAAGGTGGGTAAAATGAGGACCCAAAATCTTGGGGGCAAAATGCTGACTCTGCAAACCACATCGAGAGGGCTGTAAAGCACTAAATCCTATTGCTTAGTTTGCTTTAGATGTGGAAAAGCAATGAACCTAAGACAATTTCTAAAGTTTCAAAGAAGTGAGATGTTACTAGAAAAAAACCATGGAAGTATACATCCAAACTATGAGCTGCCCAAAACTTTTTGAGTGGAAAATGTATCCAACACGTCCGTTCTGCATCCGCAACGCATACGGGGAACATCCGTTCGACTCCATCGTCATCCGTTACGCGTCCGCTATATCCGATAGGCATCCGCTGCACATCCGCGCAATTCGCATCCGCTCCAGCGGAAAACGGACAGAGGGAGGAAGTGAAACGGATGCGGAACAGACACAAAGTGTTAGTAACACAGACGGAGAAAGGATGAAAGCGGATGCAGCTCGCATACAAAGCATTAAAACGGAAAAAACGTTTGCATAGGGGACGTATCTCGGATATTTAGGATGTCAGCAGGATGCCAAGAGGGTGCAAAAGGACACCGAGCGGAAAACCTATATTTCCTATAAAAAGGGGGAGGAACTCATCTGGATCTCACTTTCAGTCCAGCAGCCCTGGGGTGCAGACCTCTTCAGCCTTCATCTAGCTCTTGCTCTTCCACAGCATCCAGTCATCTCCACCATGGATCGTCACACACTCTTTTTGGTAGCCACCATCGTTCTGCAACAGAGCGAAGCCCTCTACAGGCTCTTTGACCTCTTCTACGCGAAGAAAAGGAGGCATCCAAGAAGTGTCTGGGTCCGAAGATGGATCGCCAGAAGAGCAGAGTACGGACTGCATAACAAGCTGATGGTGGAGCTGAGGAACGAAGACTCTCATGCATTCCAGAACTTCATGAGGATGCCACCAGCCATGTTTGATGAAGTTGTGGAGCGGCTGAGACCCAGGTTGACCAAGCAGAGCACCAACCTCCAGCCCAGCCTGGATCCTGGGCTCAAGGTGGCACTGACTCTGCGCCAACTGGCCTCAGGGAACACCTACAGGAGCATGCAGTACGGCTGGAGGGTGCCACACAACACCATCAGCATTGTGGTCAGAGAAGTGGTGCAGGCCATCATCGAAGAATACAAGGAGGAGCTCCTCCAGTGCCCCACCACTGAAGAAGGCTGGAAAAAAGTTGCAGAGCAGTGGTATCAGAAGTGGAACTTCCCACACACCGTTGGAGCCATAGATGGCAAGCACGTGGCCTGCAAAGCTCCAGCCAACTCAGGGTCCACTTATTTCAACTACAAGGGCTTCTTCAGCATCATCCTCTTCGCCATGGTCGATGCTGAATACAAGTTCATGTACATCGATGTTTCAGGAAACGGCTCATCTTCAGATGCCCAGTTATACAACGCCAGTCACCTCAAGGAGGGGCTGGAACGCAATCTCATCATGGGCTTCCCAGATCCAGACCCCTTGCCCAACGACACACAAGATGTGCCCTACTTCATCGTGGGGGATGATGCCTTCTCCATCACAACCTATCTCATGAAGCCCAACACCTCCAGATGCCTCACCCGTGAAGAGAGGATCTTCAACTACAGGCTGTCCAGGGCAAGGCGGGTGGTGGAGAACGCCTTTGGCATCCTGGCCAACAGGTTCCAGGTACTTCTCACCACCATGCAGCATCACCCAGAGACCGTGAGGAGGATCGTGAAAGCTTGCTGCATCCTGCACAATCTCATGCGCACCCGCTACCCAGTCTTGTAGAACAGGCTCGTGGACCTCCAACAAGGAAATGGGGACATGGAGCCTGGGGAATGGAGGCAAGGGCGAAACCTGATAGATACTGTGGATCTGCAAGGCCACAACAGAGCTTCATACGAAAGGAAGAAGCAGCGCAACCTCCTGAAACACTGGTGCAACTCCCCAGCTGGAGCAGTGGAGTGGCAAGGCAGGATGATAGGTGCTTAATGGATGCTTTCTTCAGCCTTTCTCATCACACTGATGTGATTGTGCCATATATGTTGAGTGGCCCTACAATGGACAGGGCCTTTAATAGAGTTGTGTTTATGTTGAAATGTGTGGATCAATGATTACATTGTTATTGATAATAAAGGGCCATAGGTGTGGCAGCTGGGAGGGTTGACCATACAGTTCCACTATGCTTGCACTGGAGGTTTATTTATCCCACAACTATCATTCCCCATCCCACAACTATCCATCCCAGAGCTATCCTTACCCATTCCACAGCTATCCATCCCACAGCTATTACCCATTTCCACAAGTATCCCTGCCCATCCCACAGCTATTACCCATCCCAAAGGTATCCCTGCCCATCCCACTGCTATCCTTACCCATCCCACAAGCATGCAAAGGCTGAAACCATTTCTAAAAGTTTCCACCAAGACTTTATTGACTAAAATAAATGAAGCAAGTGTGTGAAGCAAAGATAATTTTTATTAATAACAAGCTGTAAAAGCAAAATGACCCAAGTGTCCCAAGCAAAGATAAAGTCAACAGGTAGCAACCCAGTCTCTGGCACTCTTCTCAGTCACTCTGAGGCGTGCCCATAGTCTCAGGGGTGAAGGGTCCAGGTGCTGTGGAGGTGGCAGTGGCTGAAGTGCTGGTCTGAGGCACCATTGGGGTGCTTGGCCCCGAGAGGACAACAAGGGACGGTGTGTGGAGGAAGCTCTCAGAGAGCTGGCTCAGTCCTGTGATGTTGAGAGCCCCTTCCTCCAGAACATGGGGTGTCAGCCCCAACACCGATGACAGATGTTCTGAGGCTGGGCTTCAGACCCTCAAGACCCTCAAGGAAATGGCGGATCCACAGTACCAGGTTGTGAAGGACCGGATCACCAAGCTGTTTCACAACCCTCCAGACCCAGAGGAACCTGCTCCCATCCAGTCCAGGTCTGCTCCTCCACCCCAGGTGATGTCCCTCCCATTCCAAGGCTTCCCACAGCCCCTCACATACCAGGGCTCCGGCTACCAGGAGGTCCAGCAGCACAGGCAGCAGTCCTTCCCAGTCCAGGCACAGAGTCATAGGGCGACACCGTTGCCACCGGTTCCACTGATGCCACCGATGCCACCCACGACAATGATGCCACCGACGACAGCGATGCCACCCACGCCAATAATGCCACCCATGCCAGTCCTCACCCAGCTGCAGAGCAGACAGCCCCACTACACTGCTCCTCCCTCCACCCCACAGCCAAGCCCGGCCTCACTACATCTGTCATCAGTACTGGGGCTGACACCCCATGGCATGGAGGAAGGACCTCTCAGCATCACGGGGCTGAGCCAGCTGTCCGACACCTTCCTCAACACACCGTCCCCTGTTGTCCTCTCGGGGCCAGGCACTCCAGCACCACCCACCATCACAGCACCTGGACCCTTCACCCCTGAGACTGGGCACACCTCCAAGTGACCGATAAGAGTGCCAGAGACCGGGTAGCTGGCTACCTGTGGACTTTATTTGGACACTTAACTTGGGTCATTTTTCTGTTACAGCTTATTGTTCAATAAAGTTTATCTTTGATTCACACACTTGCTTCATTCCTTTTTTTCAGTAAAGTCTTGGTGGAAAATTTTAGAAATGGTTTAAGCCTTTGCATGCTTGTGGGATGGGTTAAGATAGCAGTGGGGTGGGCAGGGATATCTGTGGGATGGGCAGGGATACCTTTGGGATGGGTAATAGCTGTGGGATAGATAAACCTCCAGTTCAAGCATAGTGGGACTGCATGGTCCACCCTCCCAGGTGCCACACCTAGGGCCCTTTTTTATCAATAACAATGTAAGCATTGATCCACACATGTCAACACAAACACAACTCTTTATTAAACGCCCTGTTCATTGTAGGCCCACCCAACATACATGGCCCAATCTCATCAGTGTGATGAAACAGGCTGAAGGAAGCATCCATTAAGCATCTACCATCCTGTCTTGCCACTCCACTGCTCCAGCTGGGGAGTTGCACCAGTGTTTCAGGAGATTGCGCTGCTTCTTCCCTTCCTGTGAGGCTCTGTTGGGGCCTTGCACATCCTGAGTGTCGATCAGGTTTCACCCTTGCCTCCATTCCCCAGGCTCCATGTCCCCATTATCTTGTTGATGGTCCACAAGCCTGTTCTGCAAGACTGGGTAGTGGGTGCGCATGAGATTGTGCAGGATGCAGCAAGCTTCCACGATCCTCCTCACGGTCTCTGGGCGATGCTGCATGGTGGTGAGAAGTACCTGGAACCTGTTGGCCAGGATGCCAAAGGCGTTCTCCACCACCCGCCTTGCCCTGGACAGCCTGTAGTTGAAGATCCTCTCTTCACGGGTAAGGAGTCTGGAGGTGTGTGGCTTCATGAGGTAGGTTCTGAGGGAGAAGGGGTCATCCCCCAGGATGAAGTAGGGCACATCTTGCGAGTTGTTGGCCAGGTGGTCTGGATCTGGGAAGCCCACGATGAGGTTGCCTTCCAGCCCCTCCTTGAGGTGACTGGCGTTGTATACCTGGGCATCTGAAGATGAGTCATAGCCTGAAGCATCGATGTACATGAACTTATAGTCAGCATCGACCATGGCGAAGAGGACAATGCTGAAGAAGCCCTTGTCATTGAAATAAGTGGACCCCGACTTGGCTGGAGCTTTGCAGGCCACATGCTTCCCATCTATGGCTCCAACGGTGTGGGGGAAGTTCCACCTCTGACACCACTGCTCTGCAACTTTATTCTATCCTTCTTCTCTGACCACAATGCTGATGGTGTTGTGTGGCACCATCCAGCCGTACTGCATGCTCCTGTAGGTGGTCCCTGAGGCCAGGTGGCGCAGAGTGAGTGCCACCTTGAGCCCAGGTTCCAGGCTGGGCTGGAAGTTGGTGTTTGCCTTGGTCAACCTGGGTGTCAGCCGCTCCACAACTTCGTCAAACATGGCTGGAGGCATCCTCATGAAGTTCTGGAACGCCCGAGTGTCTTCGTTCCTGAGCTCCACCATCAGCTTGTTGTACAGCCCGTACTCTGCTCTTCTCCCGATCCATCTTTGTACCCAGACGCTTCTTGGCTGCCTCCTTTTCTTCCCGTAGTAGAGTTCACAGAGCCTGTAGATGGCTTCGTACTGTTGCAGAAGGATGGCGGCTGCCAAAAGGACTGTGTTACGATCCACGGTGGACATGACTGGATGCTGTGGAAGAGGTAGAGTCAGATGAAGGCTGCAGAGGTCTGCACAGCTGGGCTGCTGGTCTGAAAGTGAGATGCAGACGAGTTGCTCCCCCTTTTTATAGGCAGTTTAGGTGTCCCTTTGCATCCTCTCAGCATCCTCTAGGCATCCTCTAGGCATCCTCTAGACATCCTTAATATCCGAGAAAGGTCCCCTCTGCGAACATTCTTTCCGTTTTAAACGCTTTGTTTCCGTGCTGCATCCATTCTGCATCCGTTCTGCGTCTGTTCCGCTTCCTCCCTGCGTCCGAGCGGATGCGAGTTGCGCGGATGCGCAGCAGATGCCTAGCGGATATAGCGGATGCGTAACGGATGCGTAACGGATGCATAGTGGATGCGTAGCGGATGCAGAACGGACGAACTGGATACATTTTCTGCGCAAAAGTTTTGGGCAACCCAAAACTCTTGGAGAGGATGAAACATCAATAAACGGATGCTGGACGGATAGAGAGGAAGCAAAACGGAGGCAGTGAATACATTGTGTTTTCGAACGGATGGCAAGCTTTTTTGTCCGTTTTACATCCTCTTTGCATCCATTGGTTCAGTGTGACATGGGCTTAAGTGAGGAGTTCGATGGTGTGATAACCAAGTGGAAATTGACTATCTTAAAAATTGTACTCAAATTATTTTCACTGTTTCTTGGAGAACTGAGGAAATATAAATAAAAATTAGTTTTAGATTACCTATTTTTCACTATATTCATTAACACAAGCATATTAAATCAATAGATTATGATATTATGACAAATGATTTATTCCAATTCTTAGATCAAGCTAGTTAGATCACTTTAAAAAATTCACCGCTTTCAGAAAAAAATATAATTTTGCAATATGGTAGAGATAGATGTGCATAAATAAAACCCAATAGAACAATAATCTGAAAAATATCTTCAGCAGTTGGGACTTGACACACTATGGAATCCCATATAAGAACAATGGATGGGAGCTCCAATACAGAGCTCTCATTATAGTGTCCTTTATACTTTGTTGATACTATTATGTATGTATACTGATCACTGCTTACAATAAACTGGTAGTAGTAACTAATTTATTAGATAAACAGTCATATAGTTTGATAATTTTGTTACTGATGCACTGGAAGAAGGATGAGAGATAAGCCTTAAGAAGATCTTTTAGATGATCGGTTGGAATTTTATGTTGAATACTCATAAAAATCATGGTAAATTTCTGGTGAATTTGTAGACAGTGATGTACTGTGGTATTTAATACCTGATATATTTTCAGAGATAAATAGTGTTTCAAATATTTGTTGGAAATGTAATTATAAAGAAGGTATTTTTTTAATGATATGTGGCTAACTAGTGATAAGGCAAAAAAATATGGGAACCAGAGTGATGTTTCAATCCAGAAGAATCTTAAAATATGCATAGAACAAAACCATTGTTTTAAGACTTTTATATGAAAAATTGGGGGAAAAAATAGAACTTATAATTAAAGACTGTCCTTTTTACCTGCCATGGTCACAGCCTTGGAGCCCCCAACTTCTCTTTGATCCCCTTGCTTCTCTTACTGGAACTGGAGGAATATGCAGCATTCAAAGCGTGGACCAGAGTCTTAATGAAACTGTACAAATAAGGGTAATTTGCAACCAACATTGTGTTCTTTTTCTCCTGGGTCTCCAGTGGAGCTTTCTGGATACATCTTCTCCAGCCTTTAACAGAAAAGACGTGCTTGAAAGAGAACAGTAAAAATAATGATCTTCAACCTGGGGCTCCACAAATAAATAGGGTTCAAAGAGATGATATAGTTGCTTAAATTTCCACTGAAAAGCAAACGCCCAAATACGATGGAGATATTTAAGAATTTTGTGTCTTCCAATTCCAAAATGACCCAAGACTGTCAAGATCCAGATTTTCCCTTCAATGGGTCCTGGCAAATGCATAAATGGTTCATAGAAAGGAAGAATTCTGTCCCAAATGGAACTGTATTCTATGAAGTGAACAAAGACACTGACTTGTCTCCACTTCGAGAGGCCCTCCCTGAGGGGGGGCTGTATGGCCAGTTGTTGAGAACTGTTGTGATATAACAACACAAATTCCATTCAGGATAAACATGGGAGTTAAAGTCCTCATGAAATTCACTCCCTCTGCTGTGTCTGAAGCAAAGAGATCAATCAAGGTCCATCTGAAATGGAGCAGTAGCTGGACAATTCCTGGGTACTGGATCCCTTGTTTTGGGAGCATCAGGTGGAAAAAAGGGAATTGACTTTTATCAGTCAGAGTGTTTGAAACAGGTTCAACACTGATCTGAAAAAGCAATGAAGGATGTGGTGTTATATTTGGGGTCAGAACAAGTCCCAAACACTAGATTTTAATAGTTCCTTATCGGTTCTCATGACCACATTAGTATAGTTCCTTTATTATAGCCATGAAGCCAGATTAAAGTGTATAATGTAGAACACAGAACATTAACAAATATATGTATAAAAACAGAATGCAAGAATGAGTTTAGAATAAAGAATATGAATCATTTCTGCATCGTCCTACAATTTACCACAATCAGACTCGCATTTCCAAATCTCTACTTAACTTTTTTGCTCAAATAATGGGCTGTATCAGAGGTAATTTTTAAAAATTCTGATGGCCCAGGATATATGCTATTTTAATAAATGGATCCCAATAGGTCATTTGTGTGATGTTCAAGATACTCATCTCTCTCTTTTTTAGACATTTGACATTCCAATAATGGATGTGTTCTCCAGTTGTATGAAAGAAAGGCAACATATCCTAATATAATTTGTCAGTTGTACAATCCAAGTTGTCTTTAACTGAAATTTTACATTGCTAACACAAGGAATTTTGGAATGCTATCATTCCATGTGTTAGTTGTACACTTATAATTATGTGCACTGATTTAGACAAAGGACAAATTGTGTAAATTCTCAATCCAACTCTGAGGGCAACTGTTGTAATCCTTTTATCCACCCCCAAGATACTCTTCAAATGTTGTGATTGGGTTTGTTCTAGTAGTGATATATATTAAACGCCAAACTTCAGTTTGATATAATGGTTTGGCAATAACTTTGGTGTCATATACTTTAATAAATGGGAAGAAAGTTGGGTAGCTATATTTCTTTTAAAGTTTAAGCTGTAAATTCACTTGTGAGCTTTTTAAAAGTGTCTTCTTTGATGCTGTGGAAAGTAATATCCCATCTCAGTGAAGTGTTTACTTGCTCTGTTGGCTCACTATCAATTGGCCATCTCATGGCTGTGATGTTGTCTTCCAAAGACCTTATCTTTTGCTTTGATGTATCAATAATCATTGAATGATTATATCAGTGGGAGTCAAGCTTTCCTAACAATCTATACAATCCAACTTATAAGTATGATAATGATAAATACTGTCAGTGTAAACCAGTCTGTACCAATATGTATTTATCACCATAGACATGTCTACTTCAGGGTCCATTATTACTAATAAGTAGTACTTTTCATAATATTAATAATAAATCATTCATGTAGATTACATATAAGAAGGGTTCAAATATGCTCCCTTGTCTTACTCCATGGGAAAAAAAGTGTTTGTTCTTCTCATGACTCCATAGAGCCCAAACCTCCCTCTCAAACACAGCTTGGAGAAAGGGCTTGGATCAGGGCCAACAGGCTGAGCTCCATTTTAAGGGCAATCAATTTCCTCCACAGTATTTCTCCATTTACTATTTCAAATGCTGCACTAACATCTATGTAACCAGCAAATCCTTGTTACCAGACTGAAATATTTCGTGATTAGATATTTCAAGACAATCTGTTGTCAATATTAGATTATTAACCTTTGCATTAATCTACACATTTATATAATTTTGGACTTTAACCTTATTACTCTTCTCTAAGGAATCCACCTCCTCTTCTCCCCAAACTCAAGTTTACCTAAGAGGAACATGGTATAAGTTTTAGCCACAATATCTATTAGAATAACTGGCCTGTAATTGCTAGAGACCTTTATATTCTGATTTAAAATACATAATCACTACTCTTGCCTATTTTACTCCAACTGGATGTGGCAGGTATGAAATGTGAAATGAACATGCCAATAAAGAACCCACAAATAGGGATATTTTTGAACATCTACTGGAAAGTTCTCTCCAGGGACCTTATTGCTTTTCTGGCCTTTTATTATGAATTTGAACACTAACATCACAGGATAAAAAAAAGAGCTGACATGTTTACTAATATGGTGAAAATCAGCTCTTGAATTCCATGGAGAAGATACAACCAGAGCTATTGCTCACCCACCACTATCCTACTCACTTGAATAGATGAAGACACACATACACAAACCTGAGACACTTTGTAGATGCCTCCTAATATTGATATTTGGATGGAGATGTCCTTGGCAGCTCCATCAATAAAAGCCAGGAGGTTCTCCTTCCTTCCACAGCCGTAGTTGGGGACATTGGTATCTCCAATGGAGAGGATGTCCAGCAAGGCATCTGAAGTGCATAAAGTGCTCAAAGAGTTGTCATGGATGTTATAGCCAAGTGTGGGATTGTACAGGAGTTGTTGATTCTTGTTGATCAGTTGAATGGCAAAAATGAAGCATAGTCTTTCTTTGAACCCAAAAGAAAGCCTACTGAAAAATAAAAATCTTTATGTTAATAACATCAACAGCAACAACAAACTCCTTTTTAAAAATTTATTTTCTTTGTCTCCACAAGCCTACTGAGCCTTAAGACAGCATTGATCCAAAACCAATCATCAGTTATTTCAGTCATCAAGTGACGAACCCAGGATTGTACAGGGAGAGGAAAATAATGTCAACTTCCTTCACAATTTTTTCAGCTCCATCTTTGGATTTGAGTCTCTTTCATAGAACCATGGAAATGCAAACCATTCAGGGAATTAAATAGATCCTGAAATATAGGAGAAAATGAAATCAGAAAAAGGAGAGTGATAGAAATGCAAATGGAGGGAATGCAACTCCACCACCCTGAATGACTTACGAATGGCTAAAAGAACTAGAAGGAGCACTGTTGAAAGGGAACAGTATATGCAATATTTCTGTCACAGTGTTGATCATAGTGATGAGATGGTCTCCTGGGCTGTAATAGCTCCATGGACTGTTTCCATCCTGTTGCTCCAAACTCAGTGGGCATTTCAGTCTAAGCTTCCCAGAGACTGGATGGGACACCAGCAAAAGCAGAAGCAGAAACAGGAGGTCCATAATTCTTGAGGCTGAATCAATCCCCTTGCCGATTCTTAAGAAAAATATTGACAAATTCATAGAATTCAAAGCACTCTCACAAGGTGAACTTTCCAGTATCTTTCCTCATTCAAACAGACACATTCCATGCTTCATCTGGAAAAGAAAGGTAAGCTGAAAAGCATAATCGCTGCCTGTCTGAAAACTTGTGCTATACAAATGTGACCGAAGATATTTATCCTTTTTTGATGAAGGATCACTTTCACATTACTGCAGTCTGATATTTGCATCAAAGAGAGTCACTGGAGAAGTAGCAGAAAACTGGGATGGCGATTAGTACAGGGAGAAGCCACTTTTCCCCTGGGGACCCTAAACTTCTTTGTGGATGCATGTGAGGAGGCTTAGCTGGAAAAAAAAATGTTGGTGAAAACGCACAGAAAGACAACTAGAGGCTTTGTTCTGTAATGGTTGTGATCTTTCCTGTCAGGGCATGTCCAGAAAGTGATGCAGGAGGAAGACATCTGTATAACAAGGGAACTGACTTCTGCTCTCCTTCAACCAGAGGTGGTATTCAGCAGGTTCTGACCAGTTCTGGAGGGCCGGTAGCTTTTTGAGTAGTTCAGATTTCAAATTTTGTTGTAGTTCAAATTTTGAGTAGTTCAGAGAACCGCCAAATACTGCCTCTGACTGGATATTTTACAGTATCTTTCCCCTGCCATGCCCACCAAGCCACGCCCACAGAGCCAGTAGTAAAAAAAATTGAATCCCACCACTGCCTTCAACATGGACTTTTGTCTCCTGAGTCTGCAAGGGAAGATCACCAGAGCTATGGACTTTGATGCCACTCAAGGTTGATGTCCCTTAACTCAAGTACTGCCTGTCTTCTAACACCAAGAAAGCAACAAACATTGAACACTTCCTAAAGTTTAGAGTAGGGCCTGTTGAATATTTTCTCATGTTATATCTACAGACATGAATTCTATATTGGAACTGGTTTTTAAATTATTTATGCCCAAAGTGAAATAACATTTTCCATCTTAACTAGTGATATTCATTTTTGGATGAGAACTGACAAATAGTTAGGAAATTGACAGCCTATGGACTATATCAATGACTATTTAAGTGACAAATTTATCGAGTGGGTGGAATTTTTTTGACCTCTTTTTCATTCTACCTGTTGCTTTTCTGTGTTCATGTATGGCACTTGGCTCCTTTCCATTCTAAAGTTCATCTGTTTATGAGACAAACTGGGCATTGTCAGGTCTGTAGCTGAGATCACAGTGTGGTGGACAGTGTGAACTGATTTCTTGTCACATCCACCCAGGAAAATTGTCTGCGGGGACTGGTGGCCCTTCCCTCACTTGTGTGGATAGACTTGGTGGGGGGGGACCCTTGCGACACCCCCATCTCTGAGGCTCTGTGTGTGAAGCTCCACAAAAGACCTCCAAGGGCTTGGAAGGTGCCGTTGGGGTGCTGGATTATTTGGATCCATTGATAAGGGATTTATGTCTCTTATCTGGAGGGGGAGACATGGACGTGTCCACCTTGGCCGAGAAGGGAGAACTGGGGGCTGAGCAAGAGGGAGAAGTTGAGAAAATAGGCAGGTGCTTCTTGATCTTGAGGAGCAGAGGATGGTCCACTACATTGAAGATGACCCACTGCATGTCCCTCAGATTCTCCTCCCAGTGCCTGGCTATCGGGTCCTAGGTGGCTCTGGGTTCAGGCTCTTCCTTCTGAATGCCAGACTGATGTGTAGCAAAGTTGCTCTCCTTCATGATATCCTCTGCCATGTCTCACTGAGGGCTGGTTGTGCCCAGAAGGGAGGAAGCCCCTTCTCAGTCGGGAATCTCTGCAGCCTGATTTCTGGGTTTGCCTCAGGGAAGACCCTGGGGGAGAGGAGTGGGAGCAGCTACCACCATCCGTGGTTTGTTAAAGGCTCTCAGGAAGCTGCCCCTGGACCTGCATTGTGTCTCAGGGTGGCCAGGAGATTATTTCCTCTACCTAGGTTGTGGGAATACGGTCCTTGCAGGAAGAAAAGCGTCCCAGCTTGATCCATTTGTCAACTCTTGTTAGTCTGGTTTACAACTGAATTAATGTATTTTGGGGTTCCCGTGATTGACTCCTTGGTCAACAGACTCAACCTCAGAAAACAAACCATGGTGAAAAGTTACAAGAGGGAATGCAACCATAGGTGAAGTGACCAGGTTAAGCGGGTTATATGTCTATGGAGATTCTCAGCCATCCAGGTCCTGGTTGTCCCAAAGGACTGTCTTTTCCAGGAGGCAGCTGGACTTTTTGGTTTTTCCTTGAAGATGTTTTTCTTTTCCTCCCAGAAGCGTCTTCAGCTCTGATGGGATGATGGTGGGGAAGGGACATTAAATGTGGTATATGGATATGATCTGAAGCAGTTCGTGGCTTCTCAGCTGACTTTCTCGCCCATCCATTGTTCCTAGTTGCTAGGAGTAAAATTAAAACCCCTTGGCTGGTGTGTGTGTCCTCTGCTGGGTGACAAGGAGGAAAAACATTCTTTTTATAAAAAGGGGGAAATCCTTGATTCCCTAGTGATCCTCCAGTCTTCAATGTCCCCCTCCTGCCCCACATGCCCTTGGAAAGGAGGGGATCCCATGTTTGACCCTCCCCCTCCTTGGAGGCCCTTCAGTGTTGAGACCCCCCCCCAGTGCTGTGGGGGAAAGAGCCACTGGCCTATTGGGTCCCCTTCCTGACCCCCCCCAGTTTCTCCCTCCCTCCCAACCAGCCCTCTGCAGACCCAGGAGAGGATCAGAGGGGAGGCCCTCTCCCACCCAGGCCTGGCTTTGGGGGTCAGGAGCTCAGCTCACCTGAGGAGGGGCAAGAAGGGCAGGAGGAAACTCCAGGATTTAAGCCAAGATCAATTTTATTCAAGGTGCCAAAAGAAGAGACAGGATTTCATGCACAGAACATGGTTAAAAAAGGATGAAAAGTAAACAAAAACACCCCCCCCCCCAAAAACAGAATTCCAGCTGCAACCAATTTCCTCCTTTCCCTCTTTCTACTAGAGATTCCCACCACAAAATGGTGGACACTGCATGGCCCAAGCCAGGTTTAGCTGTCCTTCTGACTGCATGTAGGGGGCCGTCTACGATCCGGCTTTTAAGTTATACCTGGTCTCCACAGGCAGTGAGAAGTACAGCTAAAGCTGGGCAAAGACCCAGCATCCTCAATTTGTTGCCCAAAGTCCCATTTTGGTGAGGATTCTTTTGCCTTCCACAAAGAGGAAAGTAGTTAGAATAATGCAAAAATGGAGTTGGAAGAGACCTCAGAGGGGATCTGTCCAACTGCCCAGTGCAGGGTCTACTAGAAGAGCATGTTTCTTCAACCTTAGCCACCTGAAGATGTGTGGACTCCAACTCCCAGGATTCCACAGCCAGCACTCAGGGTCCTTCCTCTGCTGGTTCTTTAGCTGTCCCTCTGACTGCCTGTAGGGGATGGTCAGCAGCCTGGCTTCTATAGGCTGTGAGTGCGAACCCTGAGGCTGGCCCAGCAGTGGCCATTTTCTTTTCCGTAGCGTTTCCTGTGAGGGCCTCTTCATGAGGATATGAGAATCAGGATCAGGCATTTTTTGGAGCCTCCCCCCTTCTTCCCTGGACTTCCCAACAGGCAGAGAATGGCCCAGCAGCGGTCTGGCCATCCATGGTTGTAGCTCCCCCTTCAGCCTCCCCCATCTAAAGGGCCCAGGAGGAGCTCTGGACGTTTCAGAGGCTGTTGCCTGGAGGAGCCACGGTCTCCCTGGAGCAGATCCTCTCCCTCCCTCCCATGGTCAAGACTCTTTTATGCAGGGTTTTACAGCATTAATTCATCACCAGAAAAATAAACACAGATGGCTGATGCTTCATTTAACATCTTCATAAACATAATAAGTAGATTTTACAAACCAGTTGTAGATTTCTCCAATGTGGAGCAAACTCAGACAGAAATATGTTGCAAGTAGCAATTCAGGAGCTCAGAAAGAGACATCAGTTTCACTTTAGCTCAGCAGGCAAGCAAGCAAGCAAGTAGGTTTCGTCTTTAATAGACAGACTCAGAGCTTCACATAGCTGCTGTCAGCTGCTGTCAGCTGGTGCTCCATTCAAAATCCAAGAAAGAAATACTTAGACTCCATTAATCAGAGAAAAGATATCTTTTACTGGAAATCAAGTGGCACCAACAAAAGAATTCTGAATCTGAGAAAATGGGCACATAAATCACATATACAAAGTAATGGCAACGTTCCCACCCCCAATAGTTCAATTGGCTCATCCAATTAAAAGTTGTGTATATCATCATGTGGGCATCTCAAGATGATGATGAGGCCTCTGTCCGTTGACCTTGACATATTTTGATAAAGAGTTGCAGCTGCGCATAGCATAGGATAGAAACCTAAGCAAGAATGTACCCCCTCCCCCAGCTTATACAGTTTGGCTTGTAACACCTCCAGCTCACTTCCCATAACCATATCCCCCCTCCTCCCCCCATTACTTATGACAGCCAAAAGATGCAAAGCAAAGGGAGAAAATATTGAAGGCTGACATTCGGGCCTCCTGCAAAAGAGACGTTAGTCCTAAAAAAGATAAAAATAGAAGGTAACAGAAAATATACATGTAATACCATCGTACAATTTCTTAGGGTTTATCAGGATATTTAGTATGAAATACCTTGATAAGTGAAGGTGCTCTAACATCCTTCTCATTCACCCATTCAGCCTGGGAAGGAGGAAAGTGTTTCCAAGCAACCAAATATTGAAGTCGACCCCTTCGTTTTCGAGAATCTAAAATTTCTTTAACTTTAAAATGTTGTTCACCTTCAATTAGCAATGGCATAGGGGGATCAACGTCAGTTGGTCTCAAGTCGGAGGTATGTTCGGGTTTTAATAAACTAACACAGAAAACAGGGTGGATCCATCGAAAGTTTTTGGTAATTTCAGTTGGACTGCCACAGGGTTCACAATTCATTCAATTGAGAGAGGTCCAACATACTTAGGTCCAAGCTTTTTTGACTTTTGTGTGGTCTGCAAATATCTGGTGGATAAAAAGGTCTTGTTACCAACTTGATATGTTTTTTGTGGACTTCTCTTTTTGTCTGCAAATTTTTGGGGGCTTGATGAGCATCATCTAATGCTTTATAGGTAAACGGCCAGGTAAGCTGGAGCTGTATTATCCATTCAACTATTAACTGAATGTTAGGTTTCTCCGATGGAAGCTCGGGTATGGGTATAAAGTCTTGTCCCAAAGCCATTTTAAATAGAGTAAACCCAGTACTACTGGTCAGCCCAATTATCTTGCTGATAATTTATATAACATCTAAGATATTGTTCCAATACCGAGTTAGTCCTCTCAAGCCCCATTGGTTTGTGGGTGGTGGGTGGAGCTTAAGCCCTGGGCGGAGCCCAATAACTTCAGGAATGCCTTCCAAAAGTTTGAGGTAAACTGGACCCCCCGTCTAAGATTATGCATTCAGGAACCCCATGTAACCTGTAGATATGTAAAATAAACAGTTTAGCCAATGTATGAAATGTACCTGTTTGGAAAACAAATTGGTTACTACCCAAATAACTGTATTCCACCCACTTTCAGGTAATTCCATGAAGCAATTGGTCTAGACACATTTGGTAGTAAGCCTGCTGGTTTATCAGGAGGTCATTTGGCTGAGGCACAGATAGGACAGCTAGCCATATAAGTCTCAATGTCCTTTTTCAAGGTGGGCCACCAAAATTGCCTTTTAGCCAAGTGTAAGGTTTTTACGAATCCAAAATGTCCAGCAGCTTTAGAGTCATGAGCTTGCTGTAATATTTGGTTTCTCAACTTTGCTGGCACATATAATTTGGCCCCCACCCATGCCAATCCATCTCTAACTGTATAGTTATTTGAGTGAGCAAGGAACCAATCATCAAGTTTTAGAGCATCTCGTAATTGTGTAGTCAAATCATTTGATAAATCAACCTCCTTCTTCTTCTGGGCTCTGGAAACCACTGGAGCTGCCAACTGTTTGGTTGGGACAATAGGCCGTACTACTTCTTGGCGAGCACTATTATGTTGAGGTAATCTAGATAAAGCATCCACCATGAAGTTCTTCCCCCCTGGAATGTACTTCAATGAAAAATTAAAGCGCTTAAAGTACTGTGCCCAGCAAACTTGCTTGGGAGACAACTTCTGAAGCGTTTTCAAAGCTTCCAAATTTTGATGATCCGTCCACACCTCAAATGGGTGTTTCGCCCTTCAAAGAAATTCCTCCAGGTTAACAGAGCCCAGCGAACTGTAAAAGCTTCTTTTTCCTAGATGGCCCATCTTCTTTCAGTTTCAGTTAGTTTACGGAAAGTATATGCACACAGTTGCAGAGTCTCCATCTCGTTTGCTTGTAGTAACACCTCCCCGACCGCTATGTCACTTGCATCAGCTTGGATTACAAAAGGAGCGTCCATGTCCGGGTGCTTGAGAACTGGTTCAGCAGGAAACAGTCGTTTCAGCTTCACAAAAGCGGCTTGACATTCCCTGGACCACTCCAGTGGGTTGCTAGGCTTCAGTTTCACCTCCCCTTTGGTTTTTAGGAGATTTGTGATAGGCATTACAATCTTCACAAAAGCAGGGATAAATTGACGGTAAAAATTAGCAAACCCCAAGAAACTTTGGAGTTCTTTCCTGATGCGGGGAGGGGCCCATTCCAAAACAGCCCAAACCTTCCCCAGATCCATTTCTTCTTTTTCTTTTTTTTTTTGGTTAAGTTTTATTGATTTAAAAAAAACAACAACAACATAAAAGCATCCAACTTACTTCCATAAATATACAAGCAGTGTTTCGGTTGGTTTACAAATTTTTTGTGCTTCGATTTCATAGTCTCAGTTACAGTTACATTACATAATAACTCATATTATCAATCAAAAATTGAATATCCTAGTATTATTATTAATCAATCATTTGACTATAATTTTGGTCATTCATATTTTGCGAGATAGCTATACTTTACTTAGTTTATTTTATAACAATTCATATAGTCCTCCCAAATCTATCCTAAAAACGTTTTATATATTTAATAATAAAAAGAAAGAAAAGAAATACATCTTTATATATTCATTATTTTCTAAAATTCTACATATTCTATTATGATATTTTGTTATCTAGCCATTGATAGAAAAGATCCCAAATTTTGTAAAATTGTTTATCCTCTTGTTCTCTAATTTCAAATGTCAATCTATTCATTTCAACACATTCCAGTATTTTCTTGATAGTTTCCTCCTGCGATGGTATTTTCTCATTTTTCCAATTTTTAGCAACTACAATCCTAGCTGCTGTTAATACATTTACAATCAAATATTTTAAATATTTGCTGTATGTATCAGGTAGAATTCCCAATATAAATATCTTTGGTTTTAAATCTATATGCTTTTTAGTCATTTTTTCCAACCACGTGTGGATTTTAGTCCAATATTTTTTTGCATCTGCACAAGTCCATCATGAGCCAGGTATCTGATGACATTTCCAACATCTTTCAGATTTATTCTTGAACATTCTTACTATTCTTGTCGGGGGAAAATGCCACCTGTAAAACATCTTATACAAATTTTCTTTAAATGCTGTTGACATTGTCATTTTATAATTTTGAGACCACAATTTTTGCCATTTCTCTAGATCAATCCCATATACAAAATTCTTCCCCCAAGCAATCATAGTTTCTTTAACTTGTTCTTCTAGTTTAATTTCTAAATATCCATACAATTTTTTGATCACCTTTTCATCAGTACCTGTCAAAATCTTATCTAAATCTGTCAATTTATTATAGAAACCTTCTATTTTAAAATCTTTTTCATACCTTGAATGTATTTGCACATAAAAAAAAAAACAATTCATCTTTATACTTAGTTCCTCTAGTTTTTGCATAGATTTAAGTTCACCCTTTTCATTCAAAATTTCCCAATATCTAACTGTTTGTTCCTTCTTATATGTTATAGGATAAGAAAATGCTTCAATAGTTGATAACCAGACTGGAATTTTCAAATAACATTGTCTTTTAATCTTCTCCCAATTTAACCACAGAGACTCCCATATATGATATCTTCTAAAATAACCCTGTATTTTAGTTCCCTTATATCAGAAAAAGGCATGCCACTCCAACAACAAATCATGTCCTTCTAATGTTCAACAATTTAGTATTTCTTAATGTTATCCATTCCTTAGCCCATGTCAAGTTTGTAGCTTGGTAGTACAACTCCCAATTTGGCAAACCAAATCCTCTTCTAATTCTAGCATCTTATAAGAGTTTTAACTTTATTCTCACTTTCTTACCTTGCCACATATATTTCAACACAATTTTGTTTTAATCTTCAAAGTAGTCCTTTCCAAGCCTAATTGGTATTGTTTGAAATAAATATAAAATTCTGGGAAAAATATTCATTTTGATTGTTGAAATTCTCCCTATTAGTGACAATTGTAGGTTCTCCCATTTCGTCAAATCTAGTGCTATCTGTTGTTTAAGTTTAATGTAATTGTTCTCTTTTAGTGTACTACATCTTACTGTCAAATGTATCCCCAAATACTTAACCTTATTCGTGACTTGAATTTTCAATACATCTGCCAATTCTTCTTTTTGCCTTAGTAGCATAATCTTTGTCAAAATCTTTGTCTTATTTTTGTTTATTTTCAAGCTGGCCACCTTGCCATATGCCTCTATCTTTTCCAATCGTTTTGGTGCTGTTTCTAGAGGGTCTTCTGAAATAAAGGCCAACTCATCCGCAAAAGCTTGCAATTTAAATTCTTCCTTTTTAATTTTCATTCCTTTTATACTCTTTTTGTCTCCATTGTTTCCATTTAACACTTCCAAAGTTAGTATAAATAGCAAATGTGATAGTGAGCAACCTTGTCTTGTACCTTTTCTTATATTGATAGAGTCTGTTAATTCTCCCTCTAACATTACCTTTGCCGTTTGCTTATAATATATGGCTTGTATTGCTTGAATAAATTTTCTGGCGAAGCCCATCTGTTCCGATAATAATAACACGAATCTCCAGTTCACATTACAAATGCCTTTTGTGCATCTAAAAATATCAAAGCCATTTGTTTTTTGGGGTGTGCCTCATAATATTCCAAAATGTCCAATATTACTCTCATATTATCTTTAATTTGTCTCTTTGGCAGAAATCCATTTTGGTCAGAATGAATAAAATTATTTAAATATTTTTTGAGTCTATCTGCCAATATTGACGTGAAAATTTTGTAGTCTGCATTTAATAAAGAAATGGATCTATAATTCTTAATTTGTAATGGATCAGTCTCTTCTTTGGGAATAAGTGTAATATAGGCTTCTGACCATGTTTTAGGTATCTTCTTCTTTAACATAACTTCATTCATGACTTCTAGCAATGGAAGGTTCAGCGATTCTTGTCATGTTTTATAGAATTCTGCCGGCAAAATTCCCAGATCCATTTCTATGCCATCATGTGAGATGCGATAGCCTAAATAGTCAATTTTTTCCTAGTGGAATTAACATGTGGACAATTTTGCATACAGCTCAGGAGCACGAATTTATTCCAGAACTGACCGCACTAGTTTCACATGTTCAACACGAGTCTCCATGTAGATAAGAATATCATCAAGATAATCTAACACCCCTTTGTATAGATGTTCATGCAACACCTGATTGATCATTTGCATGAACACTGCAGGGGCCCCCTGTAGGCCAAATGGAAGAACGTTGAATTGGAAACAACCCATGGGGCAGGTAAAAGCAGTTTTCCATTCATCCCCTTCCTTAATTCGAACCCAGTAGTATGCTTCTCTCAAGTCGTGTTTCGAAAAAATGTTCCCTTTGGCCAAGTGGTCCAACATGTCCTTCATCAAGGGGAAGGGGTACACGTTCTCCACTGAAATAGAAATGAGTTTTCTGTAGTCAACACATAAGCGAAGGGAGCCATCTTTCTTTTCAAGGAACAATACTGGGGCTGATACCCAGGGTCGAGCAGTTTGGATGAAACCACGTTCCAAATTCTTATCAATAAATGACTGCAGCTCTTCCAGCTCCCACAGTGTCATCAAGTACAGTTTCGGTTTTAGGAGTTTCACCCTGGGTAAAATTTAAATACTGCAATCTGTTGAGCGATGGGGGGAAGCTCATCTGAAGCCTTTTCACTGAATATCTCCTTTAAGTCACAATATTCCTCTGGAATTTTCTCCTCCCCCTTCAGGCTCTCAGTGCCAGTGGAGGCCAACTCAGTGGGATTCTTGAGTTGAGATTGCCCCTCCTCTTCTGGGTGTTGGTCAGTACATATGCACAATGACCCTCTCCTCCAATCGGTGTGAGGGTTCCATTTCCAGAGCCAGGTCAAACCCAGTATTAGGGGGCGCTCCATCCCAGGAGCCACAATAAAACACAAAGTCTCTCTATGCTTCCCCATCATCATTTCTATTGGTTCCATTATGAAATGTGCAGGGCCACCCCCAGCTACTGATCCATCCAATTGGCAAAAGGCTATGGCCGTTTTTAAAGTCTTTAAGCCCATTTTCTATACTACCTCCGAGCTAATTATGCATCTTGTGCACTCAGAGTCTAACAAGGCCAGCATTTCTCCTTTGGCTCCCAACATAGGTACCTTTAATCTCACTGGAATGGTCATAGGGCCCTTGTTTGGACTTACCAGTGAGTCATCTTCTGATTCAGATTCACTCCCTTCAGAAGAGGTTGGAGATCCCAGCTGTTCTCCTTTTGGAGGGGCGATCTCGACAACCTCCTCTGCTTTAAGCACCATTTCGCAGGGCTTTGCTGGGTTTTTTTCAAGTTTTCTTCCTCCTTCTGGCACCCCCTTTAGTTCTAGCTTGGCATGGCAGTCTGCAGCCCTGTGGCCTTCCTTCCCACATCGGAAGCATGCAGTGGTCTTGGATTTTGCTGCCAATCCTCCCTTTTGAGGTTTTAAGTCTTCTCGAGAACTGGTGGGGGAGGACTTGCTCCAAACAAGCCCCCCCCCCGGTGTCTGTTTGTAGGGGTGACACAGAAATTCACATTGCATTTTTTATTGTTTTTTATTTAATATGATTTTGTATTCCATTTTTACATACAATCTTGTTAAATATATAACTGTCTTAAATATTTAAACTGAACTAAGGAACAAACTATTCTAAAGGCCCTGTCACATTGGCCAACAGATGTAAAAAGTATGTAAAAAGGACACAGAGGATGAGAAAATGTTCCATCCGTTGTTATCCGCTCTCAAAAGTGCCCCAAATTTGCATAAACAGAGCAGACAACAATGGAAAGGAACGGACGGGGAGAGGACGTAGTGAGGATGTTAAGCAGATGCTCCATGGAAGCCTAGTGGATGGAAGCGGATGGAAGTGGATGACACATCCGCAGGGCTTCTGGGGGAGAACACCGAAATGGATGCGCAGCAGGAGGAATGAATGCAGAGTGGATGCCTAGCGGATGACGCAGATGCAGAGCAGATGCCTAGCGGAAGCCTAGCGGATGCCTAGCGGATGCAAAGTGTTCACTGCGCATGCGGGGAGGATGCATTGCATCAGCCCCGCAGATATAAAAGGATGCAGCTCACAAGCAGGTCAGCATTCAGAGGAAAGACCTGCTGCCAGACACATCTCCAGCCAACAACCATGGGGAAGAAGAGGAAGCCTGTGCCTACAACTGCCAGCCCTGGCAAGAAGGACAGGGCCACCATCCGATCCCCTGGCATTGACTCTGCTTCTGCTGGGGCTTCTGCTGCTGGTGCTGACTCTGCTGGTGCTGGGGCTTCTGCTGGTGCTGCTCCTGGTGCTGGGGCTTCTGCTGGTGCTTACTCTGCTGGTGCTGCTCCTGGTGCTGCTGGTGCTGCTGATGCTGCTTTTGCTGCTTTTGCTGCTTTTGCTGCTGCTGTTGTTGCTGCTACTGCTGGTGGTGGTGTGATGGACCAGCCCCTAGAACCTCAAAGCCCTTCTGATGAGGCCCAGAAGGCCCTGACAGAGGGAGGAAGAGGCAATCGCGCAATAGGGAGAGGAGACAGTACTCCATTGAAGAGGAACATGAGGATGAGGTGCTCAAATGGCTGAGGGAGAATGAATACCTATGGTGGAAGGGAAACAGGCTCTATCAAGACTCTAAGAGGAAGCAAGCGGCTTGGAGAGAGAAGGCAGAGAGCCTGGGTTACACTTCGGAGGTCCTCCTCGGGTGGTGGAAGCACATGCACACCTGGTACGGGAAACTGCACTTGAAGAAGTCTGGCCAGGCTGCAGTCAAGCTCACTGACCGGGAGACCTATGTGATGGCCAAGTGCAACTTCTTGGAGGGTGAGGTCCGCCACCGAGGAGTAGCCCCTCTGTCTACCCTCTTTCTCAGGCAGCCCAGAGAGAGCCAGTCCTCTTCTGGCCAAGAGTCAGCTCCTGTGCCCAGGCAGGTATCTGTGAGCGCCCCGCGACAGAGACCCCCTTGACAGCTGCACTCCCCGAGGCAGAGCGAGTGGAGGACCCCCTGATGCAGTTGGAGAAAGGAGAGGCCACTGACATCAGAGACCAACCCACCCCCACCCCCAGCTCCACCTCCACAGAAAGCAGGCAGAGAGGCAGACTGGAGGGACAGAGCCACACTGTCCTGCTGGAGATCAGGGACACCATTAAAAGCAGCGTAGATCTCCTCTCTCAACTGGTACACACCGACATACCATCCTCTAACAGAAAGCCCTTCCTCACCTACGTCAACCAGACCCTCATGGACATGTCCGAATCCCAGTACCAGGTGATAAAGGAGCAGATCACAGGTCTTCTGCACAATCCTCCAGGCCCAGCTGAACCTGCTCCCACCCAGTCCAGGTCTGCTCCTCCACCCCAGGTGATGTCACAGCCCTTCCAAGGCTTTCCACAGGCCCTCACCTCCCAAGGCTATGGCTACCAGGAGTTCCAGCAGCACAGGCAGCCCTTCCCATTCCAGGCACTGGTTCATCGTATGCCACCGGTGCCACCGATGCCACAGATGCCACCGATGTCAGAGATGCCACCGACGCCTCACCTCGCTCACCTGCAGACCAGACAGCCCCACTACACTCCTCCTTCCTCCACCCCACAGCCAAGCCCGGCCTCAGAACATCTGTCATCGGTCTTAGGACTGACACCCCATGTCATGGAGGAGGGGGCTCACAACATCACAGGACTGAGCCAGCTCTCTGAGAGCTTCCTCCACACACCATCCCCTGTTGTCCTCTTGGGGCCAGGCACCCCAATAGCACCTCAGACCAGCACTCCAGCCACTGCCACCTCCACAGCACCTGGACCCTTCACCCCTGAGACTATGGGCATGCCTCAGAGTGACTGAGAAGATTGCCAGAGACTGGGGTACTACCTGTTGACTTTATCCTTGCTTGGGACACTTTATTTGGGTCATTTTGTTTTTACAGTTTGTTAATAATAAAGTTTATGTTTGCTTCACACACTTGGTTCAGTTCTTTCAGTAAATAAAGTCTTGGTGGAAACTTTTATTAATGGTTTAAGCCTTTGCATGCTTGTGGGATGGGTAAGGATAGCAGTGGGATGGCCAGGGGTACCTGTGGGATGGGTAATACCTGTGGGATGGGTTAGGGTAGCAGTGGGATTGGCAGGGATACCTGTGGGATGGGTAATAGCTGTGGGATGGGCAGGGATACCTCTGGGATGGGTAATAGCTGTGGGATAGAAAAACCTCCAGTGCAAGCATAGTGGGACTGTGTGGTCCACCCTCCCAGGTGCCACACCTATGGCCCTTTATTATCAATAACAATTTAATCATTCATCAACACATTTCAACATAAACACAACTCTTTATTAAATGCCCTGTTCATTGTAGGGCCACTCAACATACATGGCACAATCTCATCAGTGTGATGAGACAGGCTGAAGGAAGCATCCATTAAGCATCTACCATCCTGTTTTGCCACTCCACTACTCCAGCTGGTGAGTTGCACCAGTGTTTCAGGAGGTTGCACTGCTTCTTCCCTTCATGTGAAGCTCTGTTGTGGCCTTGCACATCCACAGTATCTATCAGGTTTCGCCCTTGCCTCCATTCACCAGGCTCCATGTCGCCATTGCTTTGTTGGTGGTCCATGAGCCTGTTCTGCAACACTGGGGAGCGGGTGTGCATGAGATTGTGCAGGATGCAGCAAGCTTCCGCCATGTTCCTCACGGTCTCTGGGTGATGCTGCATGGTGGTGAGAAGTACCTGGGACCTGTTGGCCAGAATACCAGAGGCATTCTCCACCACCCGCCTTGCCCTGGACAGCCTGTAGTTGAAGATCCTTTCTTCACAGGTGAGGCATCTGGAGGTGTAGGGCTTCATGAGGTAGGTTTTGAGGGAGAAGGTGTCATCCCCCAGGATGAAGTAGGGCACATCTTGTGTGTCGTTGGGCAGGGGGGTCTGGTTCTGGGAAGCCCATGATGAGGTTGCATTCCAGCCCTTCCTTGAGGTGACTGGCATTGTATACCTGGGCATCTGAAGATGAGCCGTTGCCTGAAGCATCGATGTACATGAACTTGTATTCAGCATCGACCATGGTGAAGAGGATGATGCTGAAGAAGCCCTTGTAGTTGTGATAAGTGGACCCTGAGTTGGCTGGAGCTTTGCAGGCCATGTGCTTCCCATCTATGGCTCCAACGGTGTGGGGGAAGTTCCACTTCTGATACTACTGCTCTGCAACTTTCTTCCAGCCTTCTTCAGTGGAGGGGCACTGGAGAAACTCCTCCAGGTATTCTTCGATGATGGCCTGCACCACTTCTCTGACCACAATGCTGATGGTGTTGTGTGGCACCCTCCAGGCATACTGCATGTTCCTATACGTGGTCCCGGAGGCCAGGTGGCACAGTGTCAGTGCCACCTTCAGCCCAGGGTCCAGGCTGGGCCAGAAGTTGGTGTTTGCCTTGGTCAACCTGGGTCTCAGCCGCTCCACAACTTCATCAAACATGGCTGGTGGCATCCTCATGAAGTTCTGGAATGCCCGAGGGTCTTTGTTCCTCAGCTCCACCATCAGCTTGTTATACAGTCCGTACTCGGCTCTTCTCACGATCCATCTTCGGACCCACACACTTCTTGGACACCTCCTTTTCTTCCCGTAGAACAGGTGAAAGAGCCTGTAGAGGGCTGGGCAGTCCACAGTCCATAGGACTGCTGGACTGAAAGTGAGATCCAGGTGATTTCTCCCCCTTTTTATAGGAAATATCTTTTTTCCACTAGGTGTCCTTTTGTATCCTCTAGACATCCTGCAGACATCCTAAATATCCGAGATACGTCCCCTATATGAACGTTTTTTCCGTTTTAATGCTTTATATGCGAGCTGCATCTGCTTTCATCCTTTCTACATCTGTGGTACTAATGCTGCGTGTCCGTTCCATGTCCGTTTCGCTTCCTCCCTGTGTCCGTTTTCCGCTGGAGCAGATGTGAGTTGCGTGGATGCGCAGCAGATGCCTAGCGGATATAGCGGACGTGTAACGGATGATGACGGACCTATAATGGATATTCCCCATATGTGTAGTGGATGTAGAATGGACGTGTTGGATACTTTATCCACTCAAAAAGTTTTGTGCAGCTCAAAACTTTTTGAGCAGATGAAATCTCAGTAGACGGATGCTGGACAGATAGAGAGGATGAAAAACGGATGCAGTGAGTACAGAACGGATGCATCGCGTTAACCAACGGATGGCAAGTGTTTCTCTCCATTTTACATCCTCTTTCCATCCGTTGGTGCTGTGTGATATTGGCTTAAGTTGTGTGTATTTCATAGAATTCTAAAACATCCATAATTATTCTTGCATTTGTCTTCATTTGTCTGTATGGCAGAAACTCATTCTGGTCAGTATGAATAATCTGACTTAACACAGTCAGAGGTGGTATTTGCCAGTTCTCCCAACCACTCACACTTTCCACTACCAGTTCTCCATTCTACTGCTTGTGGGAGAACCAGAGGGATTTGTGTAAATCTTAAACTGACCTTTTTCTGATCCACCAGAGCTTTTCTTATCTCCTTCAAATGGAATTTACAAAGGGATCCTATTCGCAGTTGGGAGCCTTTATGAGACATAAAAAATTATTCCCAATTGATCAGCAGTCTCTGTGGTTGGAGAGCAGAACAGCTTCCATGGGTCCCTCTTCCTAGAAACCTAGAAGTCCCCCTCCCCACTTATGTAGCTCCTTCTTGGACCTGGATAAACATTATGTAGCATTGAAGGTTTGAGACCCGATCAATGATGTGGCTGCCTTGAGACAGGATCCCTGAAACCTCCTCCTGGGAAGAGTCCCAAGGTTCCCTTTGTCTGGACATCTTCTCCAGCCCTGCACAGACAAGACAAGTTTGGAGGAGGAGCAGAGAAATGCTTTAGGTACAAACTATAGAGTGGAAAATTAAAGGACCTGAAAATGGCTATTTTATTTCTCTGGTTGAAGAAAGAAAAAAAAATATACAGTGGAAATTTATTTACACGCTTAATTTTTTATTTACTTTTTTATTATTTTGCTGTGAAGTACATACCAAAAAAAAAACAATCCCAAACTGAATTCCCAGACAGCTGTTCTGCTGAATTCTTTCTGAAAAGGAGGTTGTATCAGGAAATCAAGAAAGACTCATATAAGAGGGATGAAGATTTCCCTCCACAGCTGAGAGCCAGTCAAACATGGCATTTCACATCATTCTGGCATTTTTAGGGAGAGGATCAGGCAACCAGGCTGGTGTTTGGTTCCCACAGCTTCCTTCTGACCTCTTTTCCGACTCATTCTCCCACCACCCACCCACAAGTACATCAATTGATTTTTCTAAGGTGTCATGTTCTGTAGCTGTTGCTGAACAGCTGAAATCCTCTGAATTTTACAGAGGTCTCTTTTGCAATATTTATTGAAAGGGGAGGGAACTACAAGAATTTCAATCATTCAGCAATTCCCCATTTTGAAACAAACAAACATGTCATTTTCTTGGACTCCTGCATACTACCTAAATGGAAATCAAACAAAAGAAACATTAACAATACTTCCACTATCATAATGATGCTATATCTCATGTTTTTACATTTGTTCTGGCTGTGAGATGCTCTTTTGTGTTAAGTTCTGGCCTCAGAAGGATAATGTAGCACTTGGGAATGAAGATGCAGACCAGCAGACCAGCACTGGAGACCAGGATAGAGAAGACCTGCACAGCCACCATGTGTTTCCTTTTGGTGCTCTGGTAGGTGGGCACAAAAGTCACCCAGACACTGCAGAAGACCAGCATGCTGAAGGTGATCGGCTTGGCTTCATTGAAGGCCCCAAGCAGATTCCTGGCCAGGAAAGCCACCGTGAAGCAGATGGCAGCCAGGAAGCCCATGTAGCTGAGACCATTTGTCGGAAAAGGCTTTCCTTGGTTGACCAATGAAGAGAGAAGAAGACAAGAAGCAAAGTAGGAGGGAGACCAGGAGGATGTAGGAGAGGTCCCAGTTGTTGGCTTTGCCAAGGGGAGTTTCTCGGTATTTAATGAAGATGATTAAAACAAGGCTTGTGGTTCGGAACAAGAATAGGGCAAAAGAGACCAGGATGATGCCCAGAAGTTCTTCATAAGATAGGAAGGTGACAACTTTGGGGATACATTGGACTCTTTCTTTATTTGGGTATTTATCATCTGGACACTTGGTTCATTTTTCTGTATCTGAGAGGGAAAAAAAAGTACCTCATGTTTCTTTGTCCTTTGCATTTCAAGATATACTGTACGTTCTTTGGGAAAAAGTGATTATTGAGAGCATTTTCTGGGATGGATTTCTTAATATTTCCAGAGATAGAAAATAAGTATATCACTTTTTTAAAAAAATATAGCTACGATATATTTTTGATAGGCTATGAAATTGAGGGAAGGATTAGGACTTGGAAGATTTCCTTTGTAATGTTCAGAATATTGATAGGAACCTCCATTACTAAAGGAAAATAATGAATCAATTAATCTTTCTAGAGAAACTTACCTGCCAGGTTGCAATTCTTGTTCATACTTACCTCAGAGGATGCTGGCAGATTAAGTGACTGCTGCAAATAATTGGGAATGGCCATTGGCGTAGTGGTGATATGGGTGCAGCCACATACAGGCATAAGTGTCCATGCCACCATGTGTCTCCTATATCAGCAATACCTTTTCTGTGTTCCTCCAAGGGGACCCATGTAGACTGCATTGCAATCCTCCTTTCAGGAGGTGGACCTAAAAGAATTCCTGATGTTTCAAGGAACTCAGGTGTTCCTAGAGAAATAAATGTGGAAGGAAGGACACATCCAAGCTAAAAAGAAGAAATATTTTCTCTGGCAGTCGAAAAGTTGCCTAATCTGCCACAGCCACCTCTCTCTATCCAGCCCTTCCTTCACAGTCTTTTTGCTCTTCTGTTTAGAAAAGAAATGGGGCATTTTGGAAATAAACCAGAAATCAATGAAGCTTCAAAGTGTGTTTTAATTCACACTTTCATGACAATGCTCTGGATGGATCTAGTTCCACCAAGCCTTCCTTTCCTGCAGTATCACTCACCTTTTTGAGTGGAGAAGGTCCCCTCCGGACAAGGAACACAGTGATAGCAGCAAACTGGCTCTCCTTCTCGAGTCTCTTGACAAATCCAGGAGGACAAGTTTCCAAACATTTAGATTGAGGAAAGGACTGAGCAGAAAAAAAATAGGATTGCCAAAGGAAATGTGTTAGGACTCTCTGTCCATGGAAAATGGAGGTAAAAATGGATATTAGACAAGATATTAGATATTAGCCTCTGGTCTTCACTTAAGTAAATACAAAATCTCTCACTATTTCCAAATGGTTGGAGATATAACTTCTGGAAGATTCTT
>BLBF01000037.1:21702876-21746195 GCA_015471245.1 Laticauda colubrina
ACATTAGCCTCTTCACATGGGATTAGCTGGGATTCACGCAGCTGCTGGACCCTGCTGGCGGTGAGGCAGAGGTGTGGGGGAGGGAGACCAGGGAGCATGGCCCATTTGCCTACCATCCCTTCCCTCTCCCACCCACAGCCCCTTTGTTGGACCCAGAATTATCACCCCTGGTTGGTCCTGCCATGCCCACCCGGTTGCACCCATGTAGACAACAGTCGTTGTCATTTTGAAGTTGAGGGAGAATTTGGGGAAGGAGGTGGAGGGTCCTGCAATGGCTGGTACAGGAGCAGCATTGAGAAGCAGGGAAGTGGCCTTTAGTGGTCCGACCTGTTGTTCAGGCTGGAAGTGGGCCAAGGGAAGTCAGAGCACTGAGGGAAAGGGGGATTGCTAGGTGGAACTTCCCTCTCATAGAAGAATTGAGACCATTGGGGTAGTCCTAGGAATTGGGTGAGTCGAGCCGCGGCTCCTTGCCTTCTTAGCTCAGGGAATGGCCTTTTTGTGCAGGAGAAAGACTGCGGAGGGGGCAGGTCTACCTGAGTGACTCCTCCAGTGTCTTCGCCAGATTATTTGGACACATACAAGAGAGCGCAGTTGAAGGCACTGCTGTCACATGTCAGCCCAGGCCTCAATCCGCGGCTCCGTAAGGCCAACACCAAAGAAGTGGGTGATCAGGTGAACCTGTGGTGCAATGCTCACTCGGATCTTGGCCACTCCAGGCCGTCCTAACTCAAAGCCCCTTGGGAGCTGCCATTCCCAGAATTCTACTCTTCTGTGCTTGGTTGACGCCTCTTCATCTTGCCTGAAGCGGTTGGCCCTGCCCCTCACCCTCCCCTCCCTTGCCTGCCCTGATAAGTTAAGGGTGACGGTGGGGGATAGCGAAGCGGTTGGATCCATATCTTCCCCCTCTCTCTCTCCCTGTGTGTGTGTGTGTGTGTGTGTGTGTGTGTGTGTGTGTGTGCCTCAAAGCCATGGCTGTGCCAAGCCAGCAAACTCTCCTTGGTGCTCTTCAGTACTGCTTTCATTTCTTCTTTTTGGAATCCAGACTGGCTAAACAATGATTGCCAGACCGCAGTGGAAGTGTCCCTTTGCGCAACCCTCCTCCTCCTTCTCCTCCTCCTCCTCTCGTAACTGGCAGTTGTGGCAGGTCCGGAAGGGTGCACATGCATGGGGAGATGCTCTTCAAGCAAATATCAAAGCACAGGAAAACCAGGTACGGGGTGGGTGGCTGCTCACTTGAGGAGCCAGCGTCTCCCCAAACAACTGCACCTTCCTGATCCATCCACAGCTGCCGGGTTGGAGAGGAGGAGGAAGAAGAGGAGGAGGAGGGTCGCCCAAATGGACGCTTCCACCGAAGTCTGGCAATCGTTGTTCAGCCAGTCTGGATTCCAAAAAGAAGAAATGAAAGAAAAGCACCAAGCAGAGCTTGCTGGGATGGCCCAGCCACAACTTTGAAGGAGACACACACACACACACACACACACACACATACACACACAGAGTGAGGGAGAGAGAAGGGAAGATAGGGGCCCAGCCACTTCGCTATCCCCCACCGTCACCCTGACCTTCTCTCACTGTTCCATTTTGTGAACCATCTGTGGTTCAGTATCTCCTTCAAACTGGTGAGAAACCCACAAGGGCTGGGAAATGTGTCACTAAGAGCTTCAGGTTTGTTTGCTCCTTGTGCCCAAAATAGCAAAGAACAAGGGAATTTTGTTGAGCAGGGCCTGAATTCAGATGAATTTGAATCATGATTGGGTGGAGGTCCTTTTGGTCCCATAGGGAGAGAAGCTTCGTCCTGCTTGGGGAAAAGTTTCCCTTGAAAGGGCCGGTTCATAGTTGGGGAGGTTCATAAAGAGACCAGACCTGGTCAGAATTATCCATGCCTCTCTTTTACACACACACAAACACACACACACACACACACACAAATTGGGGGGAAGATAGGGAAAGAGGGAGAGAGAGAGAGAGAGAGAGAGAGAGAGAGAGATACAGAGAGGGGCAAAAAAGAGTGAAAAAGAGAGAAAGAGAGAAAAAGAATGAATAGAGGAAGAGAGATACAAGAAAGAAGAGAGAAAGAGAAAGAAAGAGAGAAAGGAAGCAAAAGGAAGAAAAGGGATAGACAAAGAAAGAGAGAGATGGAAGGAAGGGAGGAAGAAAGAGAAAGAAAGGAAGAGACAGAGGAGGAGAAAGTGAATGAGACATATGAATGGATAGATAAATACAATGAAGGAGGGAGAGAAGGAGAGAGAAAAAAAAAGGAGAGGAAGGAAGGACACAAACCCTGGCTTCAGAAGACTCCTTGAAGCAACACAACATTCTAGGGCTGGCCTGCAAGGAATCTCAGAGGTCATCTAGTCCAACCCTCTGCTCCAGCAGGAGATCCTTACAGAATCAAAGAATAGCAGGGTCAGAAGGCTCTGTGTGTGTGTGCATGTGTGTTTGTGTTTATGGTTGTCAAAACTCCAAAAACAGGTGAAAGAGCTCTCGGGAGATCAGTCATAAATTCAAACACTTGCTAAGCAACTGGCCATTAAGCGAGAACCACTTTTATTTGGTTTGCCAGTAACATGACCACCAAGCCACACCCACAAATAAGCCACACCCACAGAACCGATTGTTACAAAATTTGAATCCCACCCCTAGATGGACCTGAGAAAAGATTTCAGCATTAAGTGATACCCCGTCGGTTACTTCTCATGACCCCATAAACATGAATTTCTCCCCTCTTCTTACACCCATAATTTTAAGGTCTGATATCAGAACAATCTTGATAATTTCAGGTGAACTGAAAGCCTTGGAGCTGCTTCCTAGGAGCAGAAGGCCCATTGCTCCATGCCAGGGAGGGTGAAAGGGAGGCATGGAGAGCTCTGGCCAGGTCCGGCCTCCTTAAGAGCCTCCCAGATTATGGACCTGCCCCTTCAGGGGACACTTTTCCCCAAGCAGGATGAGAGGAAGCTTCTTTCCCCCAATGGGGGCAAAAGGACCTCCGTCCACTCATGATTCAATCTCTATCTCATACAGTCCAAGCCTGGATTCAGGCCCCGGTCAGCAGAATTGCCGACTTCGTTGCTCTTCTGGGCACAAGGAGCAAACAACTAGCGACACATTTCCCAGCCCTTGTGGGTTTCTCACCCGTTTGATGGAGACCCTTAATTGTACCTGGTCCACAAAATGGAACAATATTTAGGCCTCCCAAGCAGATGAAGGGAAAAAAATCAGGTTTCAACTGCCCAGATTCAATTCTCGCTGTTGGTCAACCACTTTTGAGGAACAGCATCAGCTCTCTTGAAATGGGACCTCAGGCTTTGGAAAACAGGAAAGACACCAAAACTTTCTCCTACCTTGTTGAGCAACTTTAAGCCCATATCACACTGCACCAACGGATGCAAAGAGGATGTAAAACGGACAAAAAAGATTGCTATCCATTGGTTAACGCGATGTACTCACTGCCTCCATTTTGCTTCCTCTCTATCCGTCCAGCATCCGTTTATTGACGTTTCATCCGCTCAGAAAGTTTTGAGCTGCTCAAAACTTTTGCGCAGAAAATGTATCCAATTCATCCGTTCTGCATCCGCTACGCATCCGCTATGTATCCATTACGCATCCGTTATGCATCCGTTACACATCCGCTATATCTCCTAGGCATCCACTGCGCATCCGTGCAACTCGCATCCATTCAGACACAGGGAGGAAGTGGAACGGACGCGGAACGGATGCAGAACGGATGCAGAACAGATGCAGAACGGATGCAGCACGGAAACAAAGTGTTTAAAACGGAAAAAATGTTCGCAGAGGGGACCTATCTCGGATATTAAGGATGCCTAGAGGATGCCTAGAGGATGCAAAGGGACACCTATACTGCCTATAAAAAGGGGGAGCAACTAGTCTGCATCTCACTTTCAGACCAGCAGCCCAGCTGTGCAGACCTCTGCAGCCTTCATCTGACTCTTCCTCTTCCACAGCTTCCAGTCATGTAAATCATGGATCGTAACACAGTCCTTTTGGCAGCCGCCATCCTCCTGCAACAGTGCAAAGCCATCTACAGACTCTGTGAACTCTACTACAGGAAGAAAAAGAGGCGGCCAAGAAGCGTCTGTGTCCAAAGATGGATTGGAAGAAGAGCAGAGTACAGACTGTACAACAAGCTGATGGTGGAGCTCAGGAACGAAGACACTCGGGCATTCCAGAACTTCATGAGGATGCCTCCAGCCATGTTTGACGAAGTTGTGCAGCGGCTGACACCCAGGTTGACCAAGGCAAACACCAACTTCCCGCCCAGCCTGGAACCTGGGCTCAAGGTGGCACTCACTCTGCACCACCTGGTCTCAGGGACCACCTACAGGAGCATGCAGTACGGCTGGAGGGTGCCACACAACACCATCAGCATTGTGGTCAGAGAAGTGGTGCAGGCCATCATCGAAGAATACAAGGAGGAGATCCTCCAGTGCCCCTTCACTGAAGAAGGATGGAAGAAAGTTGCAGAGCAGTGGTATCAGAGGTGGAACTTCCCCCACACCGTTGGAGCCATAGATGGCAAGCACGTGGCCTGAAAAGCACCACCCAAGTCAGGGTCCACTTATTTCAACTACAAGGGCTTCTTCAGCATCGTCCTCTTCGCCATGGTCGATGCTGACTACAAGTTCAAGTACATCGATGTTTCAGGCAACGGGTCAGCTTCAGATGCCCAGGTATACAATGCCAGTGACCTCAAGGAGGGGCTGGAAGGCAACCTCATCATGGGCTTCCCAGATCCAGACCCCCTGCCTAACGACACGCAAGATGTGCCCTACTTCATCGTGGGGGATGACACCTTCTCCCTCAGAACCTACCTCATGAAGCCCTACACTTCCAGACTCCTCACCCGTGAAGAGAGGATCTTCAACTACAGGCTGTCCAGGGCAAGGCGGGTGGTGGAGAACGACTTTGGCATCCTGGCCAACAGGTTCCAGGTACTTCTCACCACCATGCAGCTTCACCCAGAGACCATGAGGAGGATCGTGGAAGCTTGCTGCATCCTGCACAATCTCATGCGCACCCGCTACCCAGTCTTGCAGAACAGGTTCGTGGACCTCCAGCAAGGCAATGGGGACATGGAGCCTGGGGAATGGAGGCAAGGGCAAAACCTAGTAGACACTGAGGATGTGCAAGGCCCCAAAAGAGCCTCACATGAAGGGAAGAAGCAGCGCAACCTCCTGAAACACTGGTGCAACTCCCCAGCTGGAGCAGTGGAGTGGAAAGACAGTATGATAGATGATTTATGGGTGCTTCCTTCAGCCTGTCTCATCACACGGATGAGATTGGGCCATGTATGTTGGGTGGGCCTACAATGAACAGGGCGTTTAATAAAGAGTTGTGTTTGTGTTGACATGTGTGGATGATTGATTACATTGTTATTGATAAAAAAGGGCCATAGGTGTGGCACCTGGGAGGGTGGACCATACAGTCCCACTATGCTTGCACTGGAGGTTTATCTATCCCACAGCTATTACCCATCCCAAAGGTATCCCTGCCCATCCCACAGGAATCCCTGCCCATCCCACAAGCATGCAAAGGCTTAAACCAAATTTAATAGTTTCCACCAAGACTTTATTAAAAAAAAGAAATGAAGCAAGTGTGTGAATCAAAGATAAACTTTATTGAACAACAAGCTGTAAAAGGAAAAAGACCCAAGTCAAGTGTCCAAATAAAGTCCACACCCAGTCTCTGGCAGTCTTCACGGTCACTCGGAGGTGTGCCCAGTCTCAGGGGTGAAGGGTCCAGGTGCTGTGGAGGTGGTTGCTGCTGCAGTGCTGGTCTGAAGCCCCATGGGGTGCCTGGCCCTGAGAGGACAACAGGTGATGGTGTGTTGAGAAAGCTCTTGGATAGCTGGCTCAGACCAGTGATACTGAGACGTCCTTCCTCCATGCCATGGGGTGTCAGCCCCAGTACCGATGAGAGATGTACTGAAGCCGGGCTTGGCTGTGGGGTGGAGGAAGGAGTAGTGTAGTGGGGCTGTCTGGTCTATAGCTGGGTGAGGACTGGCGTTGGTGGCATCGCTGTCGTCGGTGGCATCATTGGCGTGGGTGGCATCGGTGGCATCAGTGGAACCGGTGGCAATGGTGTTGCCCGATGACTCTGTGCCTGGACTGGGAAGGGCTGCTGCCTGTGCTGCTGGACCTCCTGGTAGCCGTAGCCCTGGTAGGGGAGGGGCTGTGGAAAGCCTTGGAATGGGAGGGACATCACCTGGGGTGGAGGAGCAGACCTGGGCTGGGTGGGAGCAGGTTCCTCTGGATCTGGAGGGTTGTGAAGCAGCTCAGTGATCTGGTCCTTCACCACCTGGTACTGAGCTTCCTCCATGTTCCTGAGGGTCTGGTTGACATAGGTGAGGAAGGGCTTGCGGTTGGAGGATGAGGAGTCAGTGTTGACCAGCTGAGAGAGAAGATCTATGCTGGTGCTGATGGTGTCCCTGATCTCCAGCAGGACAGTGTGGCTCTGCCCCTCCTGCTGTCTGGCTCTCTGCCTTTCTGTGGAGGTGGAGCTGGGGGGGTATGGATGCGGCTACGACTGTGGTGGACTCGATGTCTCCTTTCTCCCACCGCACCAGGGAGTCCTCCACGCGCTCCAACACGGTTACAACAGCTGTCCGCGGGTTCTCCGCCATGGCACGCTCCACAGAAACCTGCCTGGAGACAGGGACTGACTCTCGGCCGGAAGAGGACTGGCTCTCAGCAGGCTGCCGGAGAGAGAGGGTAGACAGAGGGGCTCCTGGTGCTCCTCGGTGGTGGATCTCACCCTCCAGGAAGCTGCAGCTGGCCATGACGTAGGTCTCTCTGTCCATCAGCTTAACTGTGGCCTGGCCAGATTTCTTCAGGTGCAGCTTCCCGTACCAGGTGTGCATATGTTTCCACCAGCCGAGGAGCACCTCCGAAGTGTAACCCATACTCTCCGCCCTCTCTCTCCAAGCAGCCTGCTTCCACTTGGTGTCCCTGTACAGCCGGTGTCCCTTCCGCCACAGATAGTCATTCTCTCTCAGCCATGCCAGCACCTCATCCTCGTGTTCCTCCCCAATGAAGTATTGCCTGCTCTCCCGTCCCCACATATGCCTCTTCCTCCCTTTGCCAGGACCAGATGGGCCCTCATCAGAGGGGCTCCCAGGTGGTAGGGGCTGCTCCTCCACACCAGCAGCAGCAGGAGCACCAGCAGGATCATCATCATCATCATCATCATCAACAGCAGGATCATAATCAACATCATCAGCAGCAGCAGCAGGATCAGCAGCAGCAGCAGCAGCAGCAGCAGGACCAGGATCATCAACAGCAGAGTAAGCACCAGCAGCGCCAGCAAGACCAGGAGCACGAGCAGGACCAGGAGCATGGGCAGGACGAGCAGGACGAGAAAGACCAGGAGCACGAGCAGTACAAGCAGTACGAGCAAGTCCAGGAGCACGAGCAGGACCAGCAGGACCAGGAGCAGCTTCAGCAGAGTACGCAGCAGCAGAAGCACCACCGCCAGGAGCAGCTTCAACAGAAGCTCCAGCACTAGAAGAGCGAGCCCGAGCAGCAGAAGCCCCAGCAGAAGCAGAGTCAGGGATAGGGGGTGGGAGGGTGGCCCTGTCCCTCTTGGCAGGGATGGCGGCAGGTTGCTGAGGCTTTCGCTTCTTCCCCATGGTTGTGGGGTTGCTGGCTGGCAGGGAGGCTGGCAGGCACGAAGTCTGGCAGGAAGGCTGGCACCAAGGCTGGCAGGAAGCCTGGCAAGCAGGCAGGCACCAAGGTAGGCAGGCAGGCTGGCAGGCAGGCAGGCACCAAGGCTGGCAGGCAGGCTGGCAGGAAACCTGGCAGGAAGGCAGGTACCAAGGCTGGCAGGCAGACTGGCTGGCAGGGAGGCTGGAAGGCAGGCTGGCAGCAAGGCTGGCAGGCAGGCAGAGAGCAAGGCTGGCAGGGAGGCTGGTTAGGAGGCTTGGAGGCAAGCTGGCAGCAAGGCTTGCAGGCAGGCATGCAGGCAGGGCAGGCAAGGACTCGATGTATCCGGCAGCAGGTCTTTCCTCCGAATGCTGGCCACGTGCGAGCTGCTTCCCTTTATATCCGGGGGGCTTACGCAATGCACCCCCCCTGCATGCACAATTAACGCTCGGCATCCGTTAGGCTTCTGCTGTGCATCCGCGAGGCTTCCGCTCTGCATCCACTTCATCCGCTGTGCATCCACTGTGCATCCGCTCTTTCCGTTCCACGTCCGCTTTGCTGAGGCCCCTCGGAAGCCTCGCGGATGTGCCATCCACTCCCATCTGCTTCCATCCATTGGGCTTTCATTCCGCATCCACTTTCCATCCGCTCTGCGTCCTCCCCGCATCCGTGTTATCCGCTCCGGTTATGCAAATTTTTGCCCCTTTTGAGAGCGGATAACAACAGATGGAACATTTTGCTCGTCCGTTGTGTCCGTTTTGCATCCGTTGGGCAGTGTGACAGGGACTTTAGCCGTGAAAGAACATTTTTTCTGATATAAAGTCTCTGTCTTACAAAATACGCCAGAACCTCTTCCCTGGGATCATCCCTGGGATGAACCAAAGGAGCCAAGGAGCCCCAAATGAGCAAATCTGCTGCTACTTCTCCATTTTGGTCCATCTAGAGTTTAAAGTCCAAAATATTGACAAACTCATTCTTCTCCAGGAAAGGTTGGAACTAGAATGGGAACATGCAGCAATTTTAAAAGCAAAAAACTTTGTTTCTTATCCCAGACACTTTTTCACATTTGAATATTTCTTCTGTAGTTTACAGGCATGCTTCATTAGGAAAATAGGTGTTACCACTATCTTACAAGTGAAGGAAAAAAGTTCACAAAAAATTGTCAATCATATTTTGACAATATAGATTTTAACAAAATATAGCTGAACAACAGAAAAAAGGAGATTTATGAACTCCCTGAAAGCAACAGGTTGGTTATCAGAAACATGGATTTCTGAAGAAGAAAATTGTCAGGATAATCCTCTCCCAGGAAGCCCAGACAGGAAACCTGAGCTTGGCCCACTTCACTGTAATGCTGCACTGACAGGATTTGGGGAGTCAGAAAGTACAAATCTCCCACCGACCCTTTTTTTATGCAGCTGTAGGTTTCCTCCTCTTATCTGGTTCTTCCCCAGGCAGAATCTCTCCTCCACCCCACACTCCTATCACTTCCCTTTCTAAATGGATGGTGGGAAAGAGGGGGGATGTTACTTATGTGCTCTGTGCAAGTCATCCTCACATATTATTTCATTTCCTAAATACATAATGAAAATATTGCTGATATAACTCGATCTTAGGAAAGAGTAACAAATAATTTTGTGATGTGATCAGAAACCCAGTTAAGCGAGGGGTGGATGGTATGATAATTACATGGATCAAAACTGATTTAAAAATGGTACTCCGGGAATTTTTTGTTTTTTTTAATCTTTGTCATAAAAATGAGAAGATTTAACATTTTATCAGAATTCATCAATTATTCTATGTCATTAATATAATAGGGTTGATAAATCGCGATCAAAGAAGATTTATAACAATTCTCATGAAAATATACTTTGACCTTATTTAAATATTACCAAATTTCCAGAAAAAATATTTCTGATTTCCTCCTAAAAAGAACTGTATGACTAAAAAGCAGTAGAAAACTATCTGGTTTTAGGATTTGATAAATTATAGTATCTCATATAAGAACATTAATGAAGCACTAGATGAAGGATCGTGCCAAGCTTGATAAGTTTGTAAGGGAGCCCAGTTTGGTCTACTGGTTAAGCCCCTGAGCTAGAAAGCAAGAGGCTGTGAGTTCAAGTCCTTCCTTGATCATGAAAGCCATGTGGGTAACTTTGGGCCACTCTCTAAGCGCCTAGTTTGTTCCCGTCCCAGATTTGTTACTGCATTGTAGAAGGTTGCATGTGTGTGTTCAGTTGTATATTTGTTAAGGGTCCAGTTAATATGAGGTAGATTGAAGTCACCAAGAAAGATAAAAGATTTGGGAAGGATGTTGCCCGTGTTAATAGTGAATTTAGCTTGTTTATATGTTGGATGTCATAATCTGGGGCTCTGGAACATAGTAAGAATCGAAATATGATATTTAAGGATAGTTCACAGATGATGGTCTGAGGAAGAGCAAGCTCTTGGGTAACTTGGATGTTTTTAGATGTAAGGACTTTTTGTACAACACCACCTCTGTTATGTTTGGAACTTGGTTGGCTTCAAGTTCCCTGTTCTGATTGGCTGAAAAGGCCGTTCTCAGATTGGCCATTAGAGAACCAATCCGATTGGCCCGCCGGATTGTGGGAACAGTTAAAATGGTGTCATTGGCCACAAGCTGCGAGCAAGCCACTATATAAAGGGCTGCGGCAGCTTGGGCTGTTTTTCCATTACCATTGCTTAATGAATTAAATAAAGAGTTTGTTGTTGGAACCGGGTCTCGCGCAACTTATTTCTGGATGGAACACTGGTGATGAGGATAGGATCATCATAGAAGAGCGAGACCGAAGCACACGGCGATCTGAACCAAGCGAGAGAGATGGCCGGTAATAACGCGCCGCACGCACCATTCAATCCTGATGAGGAGGATTGGGAGTCGTATATCTATCGCTTTCTTATGTTTTTGGAAAGCAACAAACTGCAGGAAATATCTGATCAAAGGAAGAGGGCTGTCTTCCTTACACACTGCGGACCAGCCGTCTTTAAAATGGCAAAGGCGCTGGCTAAACCAAGAGATGTCAAACAGATGACTTGGCCCGAGCTGAACAGAATGCTCAGAGCACATTATGCACCTGTGGTCTCCAACTTGATAAAGAGACACGAGTTCTACAAGAGAGACCAGAAAGAAGATAAAACCATCGGAGATTTTGTGGCAGCCCTGAGATACATTGGAGGAGCCTGCGAGTTCCAGAACATGGATGAGGCCATGAGGGACCACATGGTCCTCGGTTTGAAGGACACTACACTTCAGAGTAAGCTGCTGAATAGACCAAACATAACCGTGGCCGAGGCTATTGCAGAAGCAACCGCCACCGAAGGAGCAAAGAAATCCACAGCCACCATGCACCAAATGAATTCAATTCCAGATCTGCCAAACCAAGCCAGAGAAAAGAAGGCAGAGGGAAGCAAGAAACAACCCACAGTGACCGCCCACTATGAAGATCTCAAATCCCAGAGCGACACCAGTGATGAAAATGAAGATGTCCATAGACTTCATTCAGACAAGAAATGGCGGGAAAAGAGAAGAAACAGGCAGGAGTTTCAGTGTGCGGGATGCAGGGGCAACCACCCGCGAGCTGAATGCTGGTTCCTAGACGCAATCTGTAGGTCTTGTAACGGGCACATATCGAAAGGGTCTGCTGAAACAAAAAGAGCAATAGTCCTAAAAGACGTGGCAACACCCCACCCCCCCACCCCAGATATGACGAGAGACAAGCCAGAAGCAGATGGAACCAAAGCAAAAGAACCAGTGACAGAGAGGAAACGCACCAGACAGTAACCATTGGAAATGCCAGGGCAGAAAACGGGAAAAAAGGTCCAGATAGAGGTGAACATCGAAGGGAAGCCCTGTGAGATGGAAATCGACTCTGGGTCTTTTCTATCTATGGTATCCTGGAATACCATCCGGTGCCTGATACCGGACATTAAACAAAAAGAACTACAAAAACAAAGACTGATTTTAAAAGACTACCAGGGAAATCAAATCCCGGTAGTGGGCCTCAGACATTTCCTCGTTGAATTTAAAAATCATGCCGAAATCTTGCCTCTGACCATCATCAACCGTGATCGCTCTAGCCTGCTGGGGATCGAATGGTTCGCACCCCTGGGAATCGGGATGATCGGGATAAACCGCATTGTTGCAGCCAACTGGGAGGAGAGCCTGCTACAAGAATTCCAAGATGTTTTCGACAGGACCCTAGGCAAGTACAAGGGGACCCCAATTTTGTTTAGCCTAGACACAAAAATGGCCCCCATCCGGTTAAAAGCCAGACACATCCCATTTGCTTTAAAACCAAAAATTGATGAACAATTAAACAAATTAATAGCACAAGGGGTGTTAGAGCCAATCGACCATGCCAGGTGGGAAACACCCATCGTGACTTCTGTAAAACCAGATGGGTCAGTGCGCATCTGTGGAGACTATAAGGCAACCCTAAACCATGCGCTCCAACAAAGCACATACCCAGTATGGGTAGTGCAACACTTATTGCACTCCCTAGGGGGAGGAAAATTTTTTGCGAAGCTTGATCTTGCACAGGTGTACCAACAGCTACCCGATGACCCCACCACCGCAGAGGCACAGACTATTGTGACACATAGAGGGGCATTCAAGTGTAACCGTCTCCAGTTCGGCATTAGCGTCACCGCAAGCGTGTTCCAAAGCCTTATGGAGCATCTGTTAAATGGAATCAAGGGAGTCGTCCCTTATTTTGATAACATTCTGGTGTCAGTAAAAAATGCCAACCAACTAGAGAGCAGATTAAAGGAAGTTTTAAGAAGATTTAGAGGCGCAGACCTTAAGGTAAAGTGAGAGAAATGTAATCTAATCACAAACCAGGCCGGGTTTCTGGGCTACCTAATAGATGAGCAAGGAATACACCCCACTGAAAAAAAGATAAAGACGCACCTAGACCTAGGAACAAAACTGACCTTCAAGCATTCCTAGGTCTCATAAATTTCTACAATGTGTTCCTGACCCATAAGGCAATCATAGCAGAATCTTTACATTAGTTATTAGACAAAAAAAACTACCTGGAAACGGGGCCACCGGGAACAAGCAGCATTTCAGGGTATCAAAGAGCTATTAATGTCTAACACCATTTTCATCCAGTATAGCAATACCCTGCCTTTGACGGTCACCTGTGATGCATCGCCTTTTGGAATTGGCGCCATCCTGAGCCACAAGCTACCAGATGGCAGAGAGGCACCAGTCACTTTCTATTCAAAAGCGCTTTCCAACTCAGAACGTAATTACAGCCAACTCGACCGAGAAGCCCTCACAATCATCGCTGGAGTCAAAAGATTCCATGAGTATCTTTATGGCAGAACTTTTTTGATCATCACTGATCACAAACCCATTAGGAATCCTAGCAGGAAACAAGCCAACCTTGAACATTCTGTCACCTAGAATGATAGAGTGGTCTGAATTCCTTGCTGCCTACACCTACACGTTGATTCACCACCTAGGGAAGACCATCACCCATGCTGATGCCCTGAGCTGTTCCCCGCTGCCCATCACAGAAGAGGACCCAGCTCCCACCATCTCCACACTTCAACTTGAGACCTGCCCAAACCTACCGCTAACTGCAGTGGACGTCGCGAGAGCCACTGCGAAAGACCCTTTGACAGCTCACATCTTGAATTGGGTAGGTAAGGGCTGGCCGGAGAAGAACAAAACCGAGACTTTTAAGCCATTTCACACCCAGCAGACTGAATGTCTATCGAAAAGGGCTGTATTTTGTGGGGTGACAGGGTGGTGATACCAAACAGACTCCAGGAAGATGTTTTGTGCATGTTGCACAAGGGGCACTCGGGCATAGTCAAAATGAAAGCCCTGACCAGGAGTTATGTCTGGTGGCCAGGGTTGGACAAGGTCATTGAACGTTGGGTGGCAACATGCCATGACTGTCAAAAATTGAGGCCTACCCCCCCACAGGCACCAGTTAGGGAATGGGAAACTCCCCGGGATCCATGGTCTAGACTACATATTGACCTTGCTGGACCGACAAAAGGCAATACTTTTTTAATAGTTGTGGATGCCAACTTGAACTGGTTAGAGGTCATCCTCATGGCTTCCACAGCCACCGAGGAGGTCATGAAACAACTAGACAAACTTTTCACCACGTATGGATTGCCTGATGTACTGGTGTCGGACAATGGGCCTCAGTTTACTGCATTAGCATTCGAGCAGTATTTAGCTGCCCAAGGCATCCGACATGCTTTAACCGCACTGGCCCATCCGGCTGCAAAATGCAGGGCTGAACGCATGGTTCGGTGCACTAAGGAGGGCCTGGATAGAATGGACAAGGGGGACATGGAAGAAAAACTAAACCGTTTACTAACCCTACAGCATAGCAACCACTACAACCACTAGCAGCACAACCAACAAAAGCCCAGCAGAACTCCTAATGGGTAGGAAATTGCATTCTTACCTCGACAGACTGCACCCCACTTACACCTGGGATAAACTCCCCGACTCCTCCAGCAAGTACCATGCTTTTGAAATAGGCGACCTGGTCTATGCGAAAAACCTCACCGGAGACCTATTATGGCTTCCAACAATGATCATCCAGATCACAGGCCCACGGTCTTTCTGACTACTCCTAGACGACAGAAGAAATGGAAGCAGCACATCGACCAGCTTCGTTCTCTCACCCTCGAACGCACAAACACACCAGCGCCAAAAATAAAAACCAACCAAAAAACAACCAAGGGGGGGGGAATACAAAATAATAAAAAAGGGAGAGATGAACCTCTCATAACAAGGCAACAAACACTACATAAAGACTATCAAACAAATCAAAAAGAGCACTCATGGTTAGATGAACCCCAAATGAGAAGTCCGGGAGCAGGAGAGCGAAGTGAGGCCTTCCTGGAAGGAGACAGCCAGGCCAGCTCGACCAACCCGGACAAACCAGGAGGGAGCGGCGGAGCCATCTCAACTGGCCCGAAAGACTCAGGCGGGAGTGGCAAGGCTGACTCACCCTTCCAGGAGGTTCCATGGAGAAGGAACAGAGAGACAGCAATCCCAACTGAACCCTTTCGAAGGCCACGCCGAGACTGAGTTCCGCAGGTCAACCAGGACTCAAAAAAGCCCCACCTACCTGCGTGACTACGTGACACATGTTGGAATGAACCAAAGGGGGAAGGGTGTTATGTATTGAAGTTGGTAGGCTCCATGTTCCCTATTCTGATTGGCCGAAAAGGCCGTTCTCAGATTGGCCATTAGAGAATCAATCCGATTGGCCTGCCGGACGGCAGGAACACTTAAAGTGGTGTCATTGGCCAAAAGCTGCGAGCAAGCTGCTATATAAAGGGCTGCCGCGGCTTGGGCTGTTGTTCCATTACCATTGCTTAATGAATTAAAGCCCGTGTCACACTGCACCAACGGATGCAAAGAGGAAGTAAAACGGACAAAAAAGCTTGCCATCCGTTCGAAAACGTGATGTACTCACTGCCTCCGTTTGGCTTCCTCTCGATCCGTCCAGCATCCGTTTATGGACGTTTCATCCGCTCCAAAAGTTTTGGGCTGCCTAAAACTTTTGCGCGGAAAATGTATCCAGTTCGTCCGTTATACATCCGCTATGCATCCGCTACGCATCCACTACGCATCCGCTATACCCGCTAGGCATCCGCTGCGCATCTGCACAACTCGCATCCGCCCGGACGCAGGGAGGAAGCGGAACGGACACAGAACGGATGCAGAACGGATGCAGAACGGATGCAGAATGGAAACAAAGCGTTTAAAGTGGAAAAAACGTTCGCAGAGGGGATCTATCTCAGATATTAAGGATGTCTAGAGGATGCCTAGAGGATGCCTAGCGGAAAACCTACACTGCCTATAAAAAGGGGGAGCAACTCGACTGCTTCGCACTTTCAGACCAGCAGCCCAGCGGTGCAGACCTCTGCAGCCTTCATCTGCCTCTCCCTCTTCCACAGCATCCAGTCATGTCCACCGTGGATTGCGATAAAATCCTTTTGGCAGCCGCCATCCTTCTGCAACACTGCGAAACCATCTACAGTCTCTGTGAACAGTACTACGGGAAGAAAAGGAGGCACCCAAAAAAAGTCTGGCTCCGAAGATGGTTCGCCAGAAGAGCGCAGTACGTACTTTACGACAAGCTGATGGTGGAGCTCAGGAGCGAAGACCCTCGGGCGTTCCAGAACTTCATGAGGATGCCTCCAGCCATGTTTGACGAAGTTGTGCAGCGGCTGACACGCAGGTTGACAAAGACAAACACCAACTTCCCACTCAGCCTGGAACCTGGGCTCAAGGTGGCACTCACTCTGCGCCACCTGGCCTCAGGGACCACCTACAGGAGCATGTAGTACGGCTGGAGGGTTCCACCCAGCACCATCAGCATTGTGGTCAGAGAAGTGTTGCAGGCCATCATCAAAGAATACAAGGAGGAGCTCCTCCAGTGCCCCTCCACTGAAGAAGGCTGGAAGAAAGTTGCAGAGCAGTGATATCAGAAGTGGAACTTCCCCCACACCGTTGGAGCCATCGATGGCAAGCACATGGCCTGCAAAGCTCCAGCCAACTTAGGGTCCACTTATCACAACTACAAGGGCTTCTTCAGCATCATCCTCTTCGCCATGGTCGACGCTAACTACAAGTTCATGTACATCGATGTTTCAGGCAACGGCTCATCTTCAGATGCCCAGGTACACAACGACAGTCACCTCAAGGAGGGGCTGGAAAGCAACCTCATGGTGGGCTTCCCAGATCCATACCCGCTGCCCAACGACACGCAAGATGTGCCCTACTTCATCGTGGGGGATGATGCCTTCTCCCTCACAACCTACCTCATGAAGCCCTACACCTCCAGATGCCTCACCCGAGAAGAGAGGATCTTCAACTACAGGCTGTCCAGGGCAAGGCGGGTGGTGGAGAACGCCTTTGGCATCCTGGCCAACAGGTTCCAGGTACTTCTCACCAACATGCAGCATCGCCCAGAGACCATGAGGAGAATCGTGGAAGCTTGCTGCATCCTGCACAATCTCATGTGCACCCACTACCCAGTCTTGCAGAACAGGCTCGTGGACCTCCAACAAGGCAATGGGAATATGGAGCCTGGTGAATGGAGGCAAGGGCAAAACCTGATTGACACTGAGGATGTGCAAGGGCCCAACAGAGCCTCACGTGAGGCGAAGGAGCAGCGCAATCTCCTGAAACACTGGTGCAACTCCCCAGCTGGAGCGGTGGAGTGGCAAGACAGGATGATAGATGCTTAATGGATGCTTCCTTCAGACTGTCTCATCACACGAATGAGATTGGGCCATGTATGTTTGGTTGGTCTACAATGAACAGGGCGTTTAATAAAGAGTTGTGTTTATGTTGAAATGTGTGGATCAATGATTACATTGTTATTGATAATAAAGGGCCATAGGTGTGGCAGCTGGGAGGGTTGACCATACAGTTCCACTATGCTTGCACTGGAGGTTTATTTATCCCACAACTATCATTCCCCATCCCACAACTATCCATCCCAGAGCTATCCTTACCCATCCCACAGCTATCCATCCCACAGCTATTACCCATTTCCACAGGTATCCCTGCCCATCCCACAGCTATTACCCATACCACAGGTATCCCTTCCCATCCCACAGCTATCTTAAACCCATCCCACAGCTATCTTAACCCATCCCACAGGTATCCCTTCCCATCCCACAGCTATCTTAACCCATCCCACAGGTATCCCTTCCCAACCCACAGCTATCTTAAACCCATCCCACAGCTATCTTAACCCATCCCACAGGTATCCCTTCCCATCCCACAGCATCTTAACCCATCCCACAGGTATCCCTGCCCATCCCACTGCTATCTTAACCCATCCCACAAGCATGCAAAGGCTAAACCATTTCTAAAAGTTTCCACTCAGACGTTATTGAAAAAAATAAATGAAGCAAGTGTGTGAAAGAAAGATAAACTTTATTAATAACAAGCTGTAAAATAAACATGACCCAAGTCAAGTGTCCAAATAAAGTCCACAAATATCCAGGCAGCCAGTCTCTGGCACTCCTCTTGGTCACTCGGAGGTGTGTGCCCAGGCTAAGATTTTAGGGAGCAGGTGCTGTGGAGGTGGGTGCTGCTGCAGTGCTGGTCTGAGGTATTATTGGAGTGCCTAGCCCCGAGAGGACAACAGGGGACAGTGTGTTGAGGAAGGTGTCGGACAGCTGGCTCAGCTCCGCGATGCTGAGAGGTCCTTCCTCCATGCCATGGGGTGTCAGCCCCAGTACTGAGGATAGATATACTGAGGCCGGGCTTAGCTGTGGGATGGAGGAAGGAGCAGTGTAGTGGGGCTGCCTGCTCTGCAGCGGGGTGAGGACTGTCGAGGTTGGCATCGGTGGCATCATTGGAACCGGTGGCAGTGGTGTCGCCCGATGACTCTGTGCCTGCATCTGTAAGGGCTGCGGTCTGTGCTGTTGGACCTCGGGGTAGCTGTAGCCCTGGTAGTTGAGGGGGTGTGGGAAGCCTTGGTATGGGAGGGACATCACCTGGGGTGGAGGAGCAGACCTGGACTGGGTGGGAGCAGGTGCCTCTGGGTCGTTCTCCGCCGTGGCACGCTCCACAGATACCTGCATGGAGACAGAGACTGACTCTCGGCCGCCAGAGGACTGGCTCCCAGTAGGCTGCCGGAGAGAGAGGGTAGAAATTTGGGCTCCTGGTGCTCCTCGGTGGCGGACCTCACCCTTCAGGAAGCTGCACTTGGCCATGACGTACTTCTCTCTGTCCGTCAGCTTAATCCTGGCCTGGCCAGATTTTTTGCGGTGCAGCTTCCCGTACCAGGTGTGCATGTGCTTCCACCAGCCGAGGAGCACATCCGATGTATAGCCCAGACTCTCCGCCCTCTCTCTCCAAGCAGCCTGCTTCCGCTTGGTGTCCCTGTATAGCCGGTGTCTCTTCCGCCACAGATAGTCGTTCTCTCTCAGCCACTCCAGCACCTCATCCTCGTGTTCCTCCTCAATGAAGTGTTGCCTCCTCTTCCTATCACGCGTCTGCCTCTTCCTCCCACTGGCAGGGCCATATGGGCCCTCATCAGAGGGACTTTGAGGTTGTATGGGCTGCTCCTCCACACCAACAGCAGCAGCAGCAGCAGCAGCAGCATCCTCACCAGCAGGATCATAATCAGCAGCAGCAGCAGCAGCAACATAATCACCAGCAGGATCATAAGCAGCAGCAGCAGCAGCAGCAGCAGCAGCAGCAGCAAGACCAGGATGAGCAGCAGCAGAGTAAGCACCAGCAGCAGGGTCAGCAAGACCAGGAGCACGAGCAGGACCAGCAGGACCAGCAGGACCAGCAGCAGCTTCAGCAGAGTACGCAGCAGAAGCACCACTGCCAGGAGCAGCTACAGCAGAAGCTCCAGCAACAGAAGAGTGAGCCCAAGCAGCAGAAGCCCCAGCAGAAGCAGAGTCAGGGACATGGGGCGGGAGGGTGGCCCTGTCCCTCTTGCCAGGGATGGTGGCAGGTTGCTGAGACTTTCGCTTCTTCCCCATGGTTGTGGGGTTGCTGGCTGGCAGGAAGGCTGGCAGGAAGGCTTGCAGGCACCAAGTCTGGCAGAAAGCCTGGCAGGAAGGCTGGCAGGAAGCCTGGCAGGAAGGCAGGCACCAAGGCTGGCAGACAGACTGGCTGGCAGGGAGGCTGGAAGGCAGGCTGGCAGCAAGGCTGGCAGGGAGGCTGGAAGGAAGGCTGGCAGCAAGGCTGGAAGGGAGGCTGGAAGGCAGGCTGCCAGCAAGGCTGGAAGGGAGGCTGCCCAGGAGGCTGGGAGGCAGGCTGGGAGGCAGGCTTGGAGGCAGGTTGGCAGCAAGGCTTGCAGGCAGACATGCAGGCAAGGAACTCGAAATGTCCAGCAACAGGTCTTTCCTCAGAATGCTAGACGTGCGAGCTGCTTCCCTTTATATCCGGGGGGCTTGCGCAATGCATCCCCCCCGCATGCGCAATTAACGCTGTGCTTCCATTAGGCTTCCGCTGTGCATCCGCCAGGCTTCCGCTGTGCATCCGCTTCATCCGCTGTGCATCCGTTCTGCATCCGCTTTTTCCGTTCCGCGTCCGCTTCGCTGAGGCCCCCCGGAAGCCCTGCAGACGCGCCATCCGCTGGGCTTCCGTTCTGCATCTGCTTTGCATCTGCCCTGCATCCTCCCTGCGTCCGTGTTATCCACTCCAATTATGCAAATTTTTGCCCCTTTTGAGCACGGATACAATGGATGTAACATTTTTCTCTTCTGTTGTGTCCGTTTTGCATCCGTTGGCCAGTGTGACACGGTCTTAAATAAAGAGTTTGTTGTTGAAACCCGGTCTCGCACAACTTATTTCCGGATGGAACAACCTCCTCTACGGATGAAATGAAAACCATCTGGGTAACTTTTGGGCCAGTCATTCTCTCTCAGCCCAACTCACCTCACAGGGTTGTTTTGCTTTGGAGAAAATGAACACAACTGCTCATAAGTATTCATTCCCCTTAGTGCTCTATTACTTCTCTGAAAAGGGTGCAATCCAAATTATGATGAATAAAAACAAAAACTAAAACTAAAAAATAAATAAATACATCAATAAAAAAGCAACTTCCCAAAAATGAGGTAGGCAATTTCTTGTTACATTGATGTTATACATTATCTGTTTCTGTTTCAATCAATATATAGCAACATCAACGTAACAAGAAGTTGCATGCATGCATACATAAATGGGATTTTTTTTAAAATAAAAGTGTTTTATTTTTTTTATATATAAAACAAAACAAACCTATTTTCAGTTACATACAGTGTGTTGGTTGGTACAAATCACTTGTGCACAATCTCTGCAGTCTTTCCCTTCCAATTTCCATTAATCCTTGTATCATAAATCACTATATATATTTAGATTATTACCATTATTAATAACTTACCAGACAAATAATATTACATCATGTTATGGGAGCAAATCATTATTTTCACTTAATCTACTTTATAATGTTCATTTCATCATCACCAATCTATTCTATAACAATGTATCCTTACTTTACCTTACCTCTGTAATTCTATTATACTTATAAAGTATCATAAAATATTTCATGAATGAAAAAGCAAAGCAGAAACAAATATCAATAAATACATCAGTATAAGAGAAAAATTACTTAAATTTCTTTGTATTGATTTATTTCTAATTTTATTAATTATACCAACATGTTTATAATTATCAACCTTCTGTATTTAATTCATACATAGCAATGATCATTCTCTGCCATATTTCAACCTCTTATCTCTATCCATTTCTGCACATTGTAATTTTTTATTTCATTTTCATCTTTGGGGATCTCTTCGTTTTTCTGTTGCACTGTTGTGAAAACATAATTCTAGCCACTATTAACACGTGTAACATTAAATATGCATTGTACTCCCTTTATTTATGTGGGTATCAACAAAAGTATTTCTGGTTTTAAAATTTAAATCTATATGTTGTGTTACCATTTTTACTAATCTTGACACTATATCCTCTTGAATAGAAACACTAGCAATTCCCAATACTAAATTCATATATTCCAGTTTTTTAAACGTGTTAAGCCTGGGTTCCCCAACCAGGGTTAGGTAAACAAGCTAAACAGAATGTGCAGCGTTAGTCAGATAGGCACACAGATAAATGAGTGAGCTAAGCTTGTATGTTTATTAACATACAGTAAAAATAACAGATACGCTTGTGCTATCAAGAATATATTTTATTCCAGTATAAGTTTATAGCATAGTCAAAAACAGTCCTATATTCATTTACCATGTAGTCAGTCCATTCAGGGATATTCAGTTAGCAAAGTCCATGTAGAATATCCTATTGTCAGTTCTCATAAATCAGTCCGTTGTTGTCTCTCCCGTTCGAGCAATGCAGTCTTGCTTCCAAGCAGTAATCAGGGATCATCAAAGCCAGAGAGAGAGCGAGCAAGTCGTAGCCTTGCTACTTTTAAGTGGTTTTCATAACCACTCCCACAATTGCTATTTTACATTTAAAGCTGCATACACTAACTATGATTTATAGTTAGTATTTCACCTAAAACAGTTAGGGTGAACAATGTTAGCCCTAACAAAACGGAGGAATAAATTTCAGAAAAAGAATTCAGTATTGCTCTGTGAATGTGCTTATCAATTCCATTCGTAATCTAACTTCTTAGATGATTTTGTACTATTATCTTTTTTTTGTACTATATGTACCTGCATAAGGCTGTAAAAATCTTCAGTATATTTTTTAGCTGCATTCTAAAAAGGTTAGGCGACCAAATATGGCTTCCCTTGGCTTCTTTCTCTCTGGTATAGAGAGAACATTCAATTAGGGACTGTTGGTCCAGGTCAGTAGTCTTGGTGAGGAAAGATTTTTGTGCCACTACTGGCACAAAATAACAAACTCCCTTGGTTTGTTAATGGTATTTCCATTTTAAGTGTTTCTTTTTCAATTAATGAATTGTAATTATGAAAATATCAGCCATTCTTTGGTAGACACAGTGCAACATCTTTTTTATAGACTGTCATTTTCAGATCTACTTTCAGTTCCGTGTCAGTCTTGTCTGGTGAAACTTGTTCCATAACATCTTTAAAACACTAACTAGCTATAGGTTCAGGGACTCTTAAAAGTAACTGAATATTACGGATCTCCATTCCTCATCTGCTTTCTTCACTTGCAACTCCCTTCACCACTCAACTTACAAAAACAATCTTGTCCAAATCACTACATTGTTGAATTTTTTTTTGCAGCACATTGCCAAGATGAAAAGGCAAATGAGTTTGTCTGCTTTCTTTGGCAAGAAAACAAAAGGAGATCCAAGAGTGTGGACCTCACACAACCATTGGAATGTGAGGAAAGCAAAGCCAGCATATCATCCATCGAAGAAACTGGAGCCAGCACATCATCCACACCATGACTAGAGGAAGGAGCCAGCACATCATCAGGTACTGGAAGAGCTGAATCAGACATTGAAGGGACACTGCAGCAGTACAATAATTTTAGGGAAAAATATGTTGGACTGGACATTTCCCAGAAAAAAATAGGCTGCAAGTATTGCAGATGATTTGAAATTTCAACCAAAGAAAAAAGTGTCCATGGAGCTAAGGAGTGGAAGAATTACCAAATTGAACCATCAGGAAGGAGAAAAGAAATCTAACAAGCTTCCCTCAGAAAGAAATTGAAGGAACATTTCTCATCTAAGGCTTACATCTGTGCAGAGAAGTTGAAGCAACGTGAGCAGGATGTCATAAGTAAAGGACTGGAGAAGATGACTGAGAAATATCTGGGAAGTATATGTAGAGTGTTTACTACAGTGGATAGTCTGGCACAAACATGTAGACCATTTTCATATATAGAAGATCTGATTGAATCACAAAGAACAAATGGTTTAGATTTGGGAACAGGGTTGCATTCATGCAGAACTGCAGTTGCAATAGTAGATTTCATTGCAAAAAGTATCAGGAAACATTTATTTATCAAAATTATTGAGAAAACTCACAAAATCTGTTTGATAATTGACAAAATCTCAACAATATCTTCCAAACCAGTTCTTATACTATACTTAAAAGTTGAGGGTACAGCTTTCTCACCAGCAATTTTCCTTGAATAAGTAGAATTAGATAAACAAGATGCAGAGACGATATATTGCTCAGTTATAGAAGGTTTGAATAAAGCTGAGTTTAATAGGAACTATCTGTAGAAAAATTTAATTGGAGTTTGCTCTGATGGAGCCAGAGTTATGCTTGGGAGAAAATCTGGTCTGAACACTAGGATAGCCAAAGAGTTTCCAAATATTATAATATAGCAAAAATATTATAATATAGCACTCTAATTGAACTTAACAAAATTTCAGAACAACTTGAGATTGAAATTATAAGAACCGGTAGAGATTTTGGACCAAGATGGGCTGCCTGTAGTTTAAGATCAACCCTAGTTGTGTGACGGGCTTATCCAGCGCTACATCAGTTTTTCTGTTCAAATCAAAAATACTCCGGTATGGCTGCCCGTCTTGAAAACTCATATTTTCTCACTGATTTGGCCTTGATGATTGATATGCTAACTAAAATATCTCTCCTTTCTAATGCATTGCAAGCAAGAAACATAGACATTATAAGGGCTGAAAAACTTGTGACAAGATCAATTAGATCATTTGAAATACTTATAGAGAAAAAGGGTTCATATGAAATAATGTTGATGAATTAATTACTTCATAAATCTTTAAAAATATAAATTTTATACAAAATAATCAATTTGTGGGGCTTCATCGTGAAAAACGAATACAAAGATTGATGGATTTGAAGAAAAGATTGATGGATTGTGAACATTTAAAAACAGGCTGCCAATTTAAAGACATTGATCAATTAAAATTTCTAAATTATTTGGAGCCAGATTATTGGGACATTGAAGAAGTGATGGTTCCATGGAGAGCAGCTGAAGGACAATTGGTTGCATTTGGTCAAATTTTCAATTATGAAATCAATATTAATGATTATCGTGATTTCATAGAAAATGTACTCAAAGATTCGAAAAATTAAAACTATTGCAGTCAACTCAGTAAGAGGCAGAAAGGGGCTTCTCACAGATGAACATAATATGTTCAGAAGGCAGAAAAGTTGCCTGACAGTTTCCAATGTTACAAACCTCCTGACCATTGCCTTCCCTGTGCAAGAATGGACCCTGTTCCTATGGTAAAGAAGTGGTTACAGGCACATCATCACACACCTGAAGATGCTCGTGTTAAACACAAGAAAACTGTAACTTGGGATGATAATAGAAAAGCAATTTGGGAGTACTTTAAATGTTACTGTTTTTTGTAAAGTTTTGTTATGTAATAGTTTTTGATTAATATGTTACAATATTATAACAATATAGTTTTGTGTACCTTTTTATTATTTAAGCATTAAAGACGTGACATAATAAACTAGCTTTTCTTTTGGTATATCTTTTTTAATACTTAGTCATTAGGGCAAAGAACTGATGTTGAGTTCACCTTGCCTAGCTCTCTTCTGCCCTCCCTGTATCTGCCTGCGCCTCGCCTTGCCCTCTCCAGAGTTCCCCAGGCCTTGGAAACTGGCAAAAATCACTTCCTAAGCAATTGGCCACTAAGCGGGGACCTGGTCATTAAGTGAGGACCACTTAAATATGGATTGCTAGACACATGGTCACATGGTCATACCCACCCCAGTCACACAACCACCTAGCCACACCCATCTCAGTCACATTGAAGCAGTGGAAAAAAGAGCTTATAAATATAAAAAATTCATATAAAACCATATTTGCACTTTTTATATTTAGTATAGATCAATAAGTCACATTTAGCAAAGGCTAGCTTCCTGTCACTCTGCTGACCATAATATTGTGAAAGCCACAAGATTGCTGAAATAAGGAATTTGAAGTAACCACTTTACTGTAAACAAGGGGGAACATGGAAAATTACTGGTGGTGTAAAGGGCCTGTCACATAGGCCGACGGATGCAAAAAGTATGTAAAAAGGACACAGCAGACGAGAAAATGTTCTATCCGTTGTTATCCACTCTCAAAAGTGCCCCAAATTTGCATAAGCAGAGCGGACAACAACGGAAAGGAACGGACAGGGGGAGGACGTAGCAAGGATGTAAAGCGGATGCTCCATGGAAGCCTAGCAGATGGAAGCGGATGGAAGCGGATGGCACATCCACAGGGCTTCCGGGGGAGCACAGCGAAGCAGACACGCAGTGGAAGGAACGGATGCAGAGTGGATGCCGAGCGAATACAGCGGATGCAGAGTGGATGCCTAGCGGATGCCTAGAGGATGCAAAGCGTTCACTGCGCATGCGGGGAGGATGCATTGCGTCAGCCCCGCGGATATAAAAGGATGCAGCTCATAAGCAGGTCACCATTCAGAGGAAAGACCTGCTGCCAGACACATCTCCAGCCAACAACCATGGGGAAGAAGAGGAAGCCTGTGCCATCTTCTGCCAGCCCTGGCAAGAAGGACAGGGCCACCATCCCAACCCATGGCCCTAACTCTGCTTCTGCTGGGGCTTCTGCTGCTCGGGCTGACTCTTCTGGTGCTGGTGCTTCTGCTGGTGCTTACTCTGCTGGTGCTGCTCCTGGTGTTGGTGCTTCTGCTGGTGCTTACTCTGCTGGTGCTGCTCCTGGTCCTGCTGATGCTCCTGGTCCTGCTGGTCGTGCTGGTGCTGCTGGTGCTTACTCTGCTGCTGCTGATCCTGGTGCTGCTGGTGCTGCTGGTGCTTCTGGTCCTGCTTTTGCTGCTGCTGTTGTTGTTGCTGCTGCTGGTGGTGTAGTGGAGCAGCCCCTAGAACCTCAAAGCCCCTTTGATGAGGGCCCAGAAGGCCCTGCCAGAGGGAGGAAGAGGCATACACGAGATAGGGAAAGGAGGCAATACTCCATTGAAGAGGAACATGAGGATGAGGTGCTTGAATGGCTGAGGGAGAACGAGTACCTCTGGAGGAAGGGACACAGGCTCTATCGAGACACCAAGAGGAAGCTGGCGGCTTGGAGAGAGAAGGCGGAGAGCCTGGGCTACACTTCGGAGGTCCTCCTCGGGTGATGGAAGCACATGCATACCTGGTACGGGAAGCTGCACCTCAAGAAGTCTGGCCAGGCCGCGGTCAAGCTCACCGACCGGGAGACCTATGTGATGGCCAAGTGCAGCTTCTTGGAGGATGAGGTCCACCACCGAGGAGTAGCCCTTCTGTCTACCCTCTCTCTCAAGCAGCCCAGAGAGAGCCAGTCCTCCTCTGGCCAAGAGTCAGCTCCTGTGTCCAGGCAGGTATCTCTGGAGCGTCCCATGATGGAGACCCCCCCGGACAGCTGCACTTCCCGTGGCGGAACGCGTGGAGGACCCCCTGACGCAGTTGGAGCAAGGAGAGGGCACTGCCACCAGAGACCAATCCACCCCCACCCCCAGCTCCACCTCCACAGAAAGCAGGCAGAGAGGCAGACCAGAGGGACAGAGCCACACTGTCCTGCTGGAGATCAGGTACACCATCAAAAGCAGCGTAGATCTCCTCTCTCAGCTGGTACACACCAACATACCATCCTCAAACCGCAAGCCCTTCTTCACCTTCGTCAACCAGACCCTCATGGACATGTCTGAATCCCAGTACCAGGTGATAAATGAGAGGATCACAGGTCTTCTGCACAACCCTCCAGGCCAAGCTTAGCCTGCTCCGACCCAGTCCAGGTCTGCTCCTCCACCCCAGGTGATGTCACCACCACAGATGCCACCCACACTACAGATGCCACCCACGCCACAGATTCCACCCATGCCACAGATGCCACCCACACCACAGTTGCCACCCATGCCTCACCTCGCTCAGCTGCAGACCGGACAGCCCTACTACACTCCTCCTTCCTCCACCCCACAGCCAAGCCCGGCCTCAGAACATCTGTCATTGGTCTTGGGACTGACACCCCATTTCATGGAGGAAGGGGCTCTCAACATCACGGGACTGAGCGAGCTCTCTGAGAGCTTCCTCCACACACCATTCCCTGTTGTCCTCTTGGAGCCAGGCACCCCAATGGCGCCTCAGACCAGCACTCCAGCCACTGCCACCTCCACAGCACCTGGACCCTTCACCCCTGAGACTATGGGTACGCCTCAGAGTGACTGAGAAGAGTGCCAGAGACTACCTGTTGATTTTATCTTTGCTTGGGACACTTTACTTGGGTCACTTTGCTTTTACAGTTTGTTATTAATAAAGTTTATCTTTGCTTCACACACTTGGTTTAGTTCTTTTAGTCAATAAAGTCTTGATGGAAACTTTTAGAAATGGTTTAAGCCTTTGCATGCTTGTGGGATGGGTAAGGATAGCAGTGGGATGGGCAGGCATACCTGTGGGATGGGTAATAGCTGTGGGATAGATAAGCCTCCAGTGCAAGCATAGTGGGATTGTATGGTCCACCCTCCCAGGTGCCACACCTATGGCCCTTTATTATCAATAACAATTTAATCATTCATCAACACATTTCAACATAAACACAACTCTTTATTAAAGGCCCTGTTCATTGTAGGGCCATTCAACATACATGGCACAATCTCATCAGTGTGATGAGACAGGCTGAAGGAAGCATCCATTAAGCATCTATCATCCTGTCTTGCCACTCCACTGCTCCAGTGTCTCAGGAGATTGCGCTGCTTCTTCCCTTCATGTGAAGCTCTGTTGGGGACTTGAACATCCAAAGTATCTATCAGGTTTCGCTCTTGCCTCCATTCACCAGGCTCCATGTCCCCATTGCCTTGTTGGCAGTCCACGAGCCTGCTCTGCAACACTGGGTAGCGGGTGCGCATGAGATTGTGCACGATGCAGCAAGTTTCCATGATGTTCCTCATGGTCTCTGGGCGATGCTGCATGGTGGTGAGAAGTACCTGGGACCTGTTGGCCAGGATGCCAAAGGCGTTCTCCACCACTCGCCTTGCCCTGGACAGCCTGTAGTTGAAGATCCTCTCTTCACAGGTGAGGCATCTGGAAGTGTAGGGCTTCATGAGGTAGGTTGTGAGGGAGAAGGCGTCATCCCCCACGATGAAGTAGGACACATCTTGTGTGTCATTGGGCAGGGGGTCTGGATCTGGGAAGCCCATGATGAGGTTGTGTTCCAGCCCCTCCTTGAAGTGACTGGCGTGGTATACCTGGGCATCTGAAGATGGCCCGTTGCCTGAAGCATCGATGTACGTGAACTTGTAGTCAGCATCGACCATGGTGAAGAGGATGATGCTGAAGAAGCCCTTGTAGTTGTGATAAGTGGACCCTGAGTTGGCTGGAGCTTTGCAGGCCACGTGCTTCCCATCTATGGCTCCAACGGTGTGGGGGAAGTTCCACTTCTGATACCACTGCTCTGCAACTTTCTTCCAGCCTTCTTCAGTGGAGGGGCACTGGAGGAGCTCCTCCAGGTATTCTTCGATGATGGCCTGCACCATTTCTCTGACCACAATGCTGATGGTGTTGTGTGGTACCCTCCAGCCGTACTGCATGCTCCTGTATGTGGTCCCGGAGGCCAGGTGGCGCAGAGTCAGTGCCACCTTCAGCCCAGGTTCCAGGCTGGGCCAGAATTTGGTGTTTGCCTTGGTCAACCTGGATCTCAGCCGCTCCACAACTTCATCAAACATGGCTGGCGGCATCCTCATGAAGTTCTGGAATGCATGAGAGTCTTTGTTCCTCAGCTCCACCATCAGCTTGTTATACAGTCCGTACTCGGCTCTTCTCGCAATCCATCTTTGGACCCAGACACTTCTTGGATGCCTCCTTTTCTTCGCGTAGAACAGGTGAAAGAGCCTGTAGAGGGCTTCACACTGTTGTAGAATGATGGTGGCTTCCAAAAGGAGTGTGTGATGATCCATGGTGGAGATGACTGGATGCTGTGGAAGAGCAAGAGCAAGATGAACACTGAAGAGGTCTGCACCGCAGGGCTGCTGGACTGAAAGTGAGATCCAGGTGATTTCTCCCCCTTTTTATTGGAAATATAGGTTTTCCGCTAGGTGTCCTTTTGCATCCTCTCGGCATCCTGCAGACATCCTAAATATCCGAGATACGTCCCCTATACGAACGTTTTTTCCGTTTTAATGCTTTGTATGCGAGCTGCATCCGCTTTCATCCTTTCCACGTCCGTGCTACTAACGCTTTGTGTCCATTCTGCATCCGTTTCGCTTCCTCCCTGTGTCCGTTTTCCGCTGGAGCAGATGCCAGTTGCACGGATGCGCAGTGGATGCCTAGCAGATATAGTGGACGCTTAGCGGATGACTACGGACATGTAACGGATGTTCCCCGTCTGCGTAGCGGATGTATAACGGACGCGTTGGATACTTTATCTGCTCAAAAAGGTTTGTGCAGCTCAAAACTTTTTGAGCGGATGAAATGTCAGATGCTAGACGGATAGAGAGTATGAAAAATGGACACAGTGAGTACAGAATGGATGCATCGCTTTAATCAACGGATGGCAAGTGTTTCTCTACATTTTACATCGTCTTTCCATCCGTTGGTGCTGTGTGACATGGGCTTAAGATAACTGAATAGTCATCATTAGACTTGTTATTTCCTCTTTATACTTCCGTTATAGAAATAGAAGAAAACATATAACGTATTATCCATATTTGGTAAAATGGACTAATGTAATGCCTAAGTCTGTGCTGAGGTCATAATGAGTATAAAAATGTTACCTTAGGAAGAAAGGGGGGTTCAGAATTTGCCATGCTAATGCTCTGAACCTTTGTGCACAAATAAACCTGTATTCTCCAACCTTTTGTGGTCTTGTGTCCTGATTTGGAAGCAAGATTTGCTGCTACAACATGACAACCTAGCCACTCCCAGTCAGCAAGCCACTCCCACATATTACCAACAAGCCACACCCACAAATTAGGCCACACACACAAAACCGGTTGTTTATACATTTGAATCGCACCCCTGAAACTTAGCCCCCCTCCCACCTTTGCTAATGGACCATTACTCTTGCCTAGGCCAGTCTATTTTACATCACAAAGATCTACTCCAGGTAAAGCTATATAGGAATTGCCCAAAGCCCTTTCATTACATCACCATCCAGCCAGGCTCAACCAAGCCTGGGACTCAGGACAGCCTACAGAGGTGCCCCTGCATGGCCCCATGGGAGTCTGACCACCAATCAGAATACAAGCTCAGATTCAAATCCCAACAGAGTGCATAAAACAATTGCACTCGCAGCAACTCAGCCCTTCTTTTCTCAACCAAGGCATATGCTCCATTAAACCATCTTCCAAGCAGTCACCATGTTTCCAGCATCTTTCTTCCCCACTTCGAACTGAACCCAGAAGGAGATTTTGTCTGAGATTTCTGGGCCAAAGTCTGAATGATACTGTAATAAATGGAGTCATTTTTGATCCGTCTTCTGTTCCTTTTCTCCTGGGTCTCCAGTGGGGCTTTCTGGGTGCATCTTCTGCGGCCTTTGACAGAAAAGACGTTCTTGGAAAGAGAACAGTGGAAATAATGTTCTTGAAACTGATCTTCTACAAAGAAATGGGGTTCAAAGGCAACATCCATTGGCCCTTCTTTTGGTGAACAAAACTGGATGCAGTACTCTAGGTGTGGTCTTACTAAGACTTGATAGTGTGGTATTAGTATCTCCCTTGATCTTGATTTTATCCCTCTGTTATTTAGGATTGCATTTTTTGGCTGCTGCTACACAATGCTGGCTCATCTTTAACTGTTTGTCCACTAAGACTCCAGGATCCCTCTCACAGTTACTGCTATTGAGCCTGGTTTCACCCAGTCTGCATGTGTACTTTTGGTTTTTCTTCCCTAAATGTAGGACTTTACTTTCCCCTACATTGAATTTCATTAAGTTAGATATGGCTCAGTGTTCTAGTCCATTAAGATCCACCTGAATCTCCAGCCGATCTTCTTGGGTGTTAACTATTCCTAGATCATTGGATTTGGATCAATGTTGGCCTTAGGCTTAGCAGGTTTGTGAAGGATTATATATTTTAAAAGTATTTGTTGTTGCTGTTCATTATAACATGAACATTATTTTTACAATAGGGAGATTTCTGATTTACAAATTGCCCTACAATTAATTTTCACCATTCAAATGGTCAGCAAGAATTCCCAGTTCCTGCACAATCTCACACTTGGCTACAACATCTATGACCTTTATACACTTCAGATGCCTTAACATCTCTCAATTCATCTTCACTTTTCTCATATATCATATATAATACTCTTAGCATAATTCCCAATTCATTTTGAATTTCAAATCTCTCCATTTTAAGTTTCTAATAAAAAAAATACCCAAATACATTCCCTTGTGGCATCCCCCTTTTATATCCTATCTAACCCTTATCTCTAAATCTATCGGCCTTGTCATTTCTCTTGGTTTTAGCTAGTTTTCCCTTTTCTAAGTTTCTCCAATCTTTCCTTTTTATTTCCATCTGCCAGTCACCCATCTTCTCCCCCACGCTTTCCTGTTCTCTTTTTTGAAGCTTCTTCTTGTAGAATTTCTTCTTCTTTTGTTTAATCCTGGGAGTGTTTTCTCTTTTATTAACTCTGTCATCAATGTCATAGTTTTAGTTCCTTTAATGTCTTTTGGTGATCGCTCTTGTTCTCCATGTTCATCTGAGTCACTTTCCTCTTCCTTTAACTCCTCCTCTCTGAGATTTCTTTGTTCTTCTATGGACTGCATCACCATTATTATTTTTTTGCCAGTATGTCCAATAATTCACATCTTTCTTTCAGCATTCCACTTACAGTTAGCAATTCCGACTTGAAGTCTTTGCTTATTTCTTCCATTTTGCTAAATCAGTTGAGTTATAAAAATTCAAAGTCTTTTGTTGTGATCCTTGCCAAAGGTCTCCTTTTGTCTCCATTGACCTTATTAATCCTTCTGTCTCTTTTATCACAATCAACATCCAACAGTCCCAGATATTGCATTTGTTTATCCTATTATGACAATTTCTTCCCCTTTTTTAAAGTTTCCGGCCTTCTTGTTCTTTTATTATTCTTTATCTCACAGCAATTATAAGACCAGTGATTTTCCATAAAATCATGAAGGAAAAATGTCTTTAGCTATTAGGTGGTGCTCTATATCACTTTCCTCTTTTCAAAGTTCTTTTCTTTTCTCTTTTCAATTATACTAACATTAATTTTCAACAATTTCCACTATTAGCTTTCTTAAATATAGTCAGTTCTGGGCAAGTCCAGCATTTTGTCCAATGCCAGGTTGATGTGCGATGAGACTCTCTTCTCCTTCAGGAGGTTCCCAGCCATGTCTGACCGAAGCTGGGTGAGGCCCAGAGGGGAGGAAGCCCCTCCTGGGTCAGGAATGAGCTCACCCCAACTTCTGGGTTTGTCCCAGGGAGACCCCAGAGGAGGGGAGGAGGGTGGGCTCTGGTCATCCAGGGCTTCTCACCGGCCTTGAGGAGGCTCCATGTGGACCTCCGGTTTCTCTCAGGGGGGCTGCAAGGACCCCGGCCTGGTCAAGAGTGTTGTGTGAATGGGGTCCTCGCCAGAAGAAAAGGGTCCCCAATTCAGGTAGTCCTCAACTTACCACCACAAATCAGCCCAACATTTCTGTTGTTAAGTAAGACACCCATCAAGTGAGCTTTGCCCCATTTTATGACCTTTCTTGCTAAAGTCATTAAATGAATCATTGCAGTTAAGTTAGGAACTTGGTTGTTAAGTGAATCTGACTTTGCTTGTCAGAAGGTCGCAAAAGGGGACCACTTGATTGGGACACAGACATAATGGCTTCTTCTTCCTCGTGCCTTAGGAAGTGGGGCACCCCTTGGAGAGGGCTCCCTCGGGCCTTGCTGGGCAGGTGGGGGGATCTGCCCCATGGGGGCCCAGGGTAGGTGGGGAGTGAATGGCATGATGGTCCCCAGGTTGCATCTCTTGCAAGGATCCAAGTCTGGTGTGCCAGCTTTGCACCTGACAGGTGGGGGCTGCTCTTCCCCCAGGGGTCAGGGGTTGTATGGAGCTGACCCAGCTTGGTCCAGGTCAGAAGAAGGGCTGAGACTGGAGGAGAGTCTCTTGGGAGATTCACAGGGCTTCCGGTGCCTTTTGCGGGCTCAGGATTGGACCTGGCCCTCCAGCCAAGCCCAGCACTGGTGGGACCCCTCAGTCCCCATTGCAGGACCCCATGGCAGAGTCCCTGCAAGGGGGTTGGGTGAAGGTCCCTCCAGGTGGCTCCATGGAGCTGAATGAGCCCAACTCCTTTGAGCATCATGGGAGTTTGAGTCCTCTTTCACCTGCTTTGGGAAGGAACCCTCTTTCCTGGGCTGCCTTAAGTGGGCAGAGTTCCCAGCTGTTGCTGGGGGCATCCAGGTGTTTCCAGGCATTTCTGCAGCAGTTTTAGCAAGCTGGGTGCCTCTCAGCTGGGCTTTGTACACAGCCAGTCGTGAGTCTTTCCTGGGGGTGCAGAGGAGATGGGCTTCAGAGGGAACCAGTCTCACAGCGGCTTCCTTCTCCCTTCCCTTCCCACAAAGGAGCCTTTAAGGAGCAGGGCTCTTGTCCTTGGAGCCCCTGAAAATATGTATGGAGATTTTGAAATAGGTTGACTCCATTTCATGCATTCTGGCAGGTGGGAACCTTTCCCCGTCCTGTGTTCATGTGTGAAGCAGGATGTCATGCAACGACACCATCTTGTTTATGCGTTTTGGCCTGGTACCTATTGCCAACATTGCAGTTCTCTTCCATCAACCTGGGTTAAGGGTGTTGTGTGGACTCACCTAGTGGGGACACTCAACTCAGCCTGTCTGCACACAGGGTGGGGAGCTTTTCCTAGGATCCGTTTCTGGCTCCTTGGGGGTTTTCAGCAGCTGCAACACTTGGAGTAAACTACGGCTGAGCAAACGGGGGTTGGAGGAATGTGTGAACTGGATCAGAGTTTGGCATTCAGGGAAAAAAGTTGGGACAATGGGAATGGGGCAGAGAGGCAGCTTTTGGGGTGGAGGGGGTCAGTGATCCCTCCCAATGTCTGGACAAACCTGGATAGAGATCTGGGTGTTCAGAGGATCAACTGGTGACTTTGATGCTCCTTCTCCTGCTTGGAGCCATAGAAATGGTTCTGGGTGCTGGTTTCCAGTATTCCCAGTGAGACCAAGACTGAGGATACTGAGGATGCTGCTCCCCAGGGCAGAAAGGCTGGGGGCAAATCCCAAGACCGAGAAAAAAGGGAGAACGTGGCTGTGACCCTCTCTGGGTCAGCTTCCTATCTCTCTCTCTCCCTCCTGCCAGGCATTGGGAGGAGGGAAGGAGGGAGGGGCTGCTTCCCAGGGTTTTTTTCCAGGTCCTCTGGGTGGATCCCTGTCCTGCCTGGATCAAGTGGGTACCCATGCGGGCCACCCAAAGGCCTGGACTCCAGCCCCCATCGTCCTCAGCCCCAGCCGTGCCCTTAGCAGAGGCCGCAATGGGACGCCCAGTGGAGGCTCTTCCGTCCCCCAGGGAGGAGGCAGGGGGCTCAGGGATCCCAGCCAGAGAGCAGCAGCCACAGAGGAAGAGGAGGAAGAGGTGGTTTGTGGCTGGAGAGCCTCACTCAGGATCTGGGGAGCTTGGGCGACTCTTCCGGAGCCTGAAGGGCCAGGAAGGGGCCGGATTCACAGGGCGTCCCAGGCTTGGCTCCAGGTGAGCTCAGGGCAGCCTCAGAACCAGCTGGGATGGCTTCTAGGATCTGGGACTTTAGGGGATATTGAGGGTCAGTCCAATTCATGGTGGCATGTTTCACTTCTGATGGCCATAAGAAACCACGTTTTCTGCATTCTGCAAGCTGGCCAATGACTGAAGGTCCCTTCAGGGGTCTCTGTTGTTCCCCAAAATGGAGGCAACATGTGGAGAGAGGTTGGTCTGCATGAGTGTTTTTCAAACTTGAAGAGGAATGGACTTCAACCCCCAGAGTTCCCCACCCAACAATGCATGGACTTTGTTAGGGATAACATTGTTTACCCTAACTGGTTTAGGTGAAATAATAACTATGATTCATAGTTGTGTATGTTAAAGTGTCTGCAGCTTTAACTGTGGGATAGTAATTAAGGGAGTGGTTATGAAAACACTTTAAAAGTAGCAAGACTACAGCTTGCTCACTCTGGCTTTGATGATCCCTGATTACTGCTTGGAATCAAGACTGCATTGCTCGAACGAGAGAGACAACAAAGGACTGATTTGTAAGTGAACTGACATAGGATATTCTACATGGACTTTGTTAACTGAATATCCCTGAATGGACTGACTACTTGATACATGACTATTGGACTGTTATTTGACTATGCTATGAACTTATAATGGAATAAACTATATTCTTGATAGCACAAGCGTATCTGTTATTTTTACTGTATGTTAATAAACATACAAGCTTAGCTCACTCATTTATCTGTGTGTCTATCTAACGCTGCACATTCTGTTTAGCTTGTCTCCCTAACCCTGGTTGGGGAACCCAGGCTTAACAGACTTCATCATGCTGGGCAGGGAATTCTGGGAATTAAAGTCCCTTTGTCTTCAAGTTCCAAGTTTGGAAAATGCTGGTCTACCTTTTTCCCTTTGGTGAGGAGTTAAAGCCCTGCACCAAGACTTGGCTAACTCACAGGTTGCTCAAAATATTTTGTTTCTTTCTCTGTGTCTCCCTCCCTCCCTCTTCCACTCTCCCTCCCAATTAACCCCAGATCCCCCTCTGAAGACCCGGCCCTGCATGGCTTCTTCTTGACAGTAGCCTCTCCTGGAAAGACATGCCCAAGCGAGGCTGGAGAAACCTCTGGTCTCTGTCCCCCCAGCATTCAACCAGGGACTCATAAACCAGGTTAGTCTCTTCCCAGAAATGGGGGCCTCCCTCAAATCCTTTTCTCTTTCCTAGCCCTCTCTATGGATGTGGCCTTTGCTTTCCCGAGTGCTCCATGTATGAAAAAAGTGGCAGTGGAACATGGGACTCAGGCTTCCCTCTTCCCAGGACTTGTCTGTCCTCTACATTGGAAAAAGAGGCAGGGGAACTATTTGGATTTTGGCACTAAATAGGCATAATTAAATGCTGAAGTTGAACTTGTTAAAAAGAAATAATAGCTAATAGCTGGAATTAATGAAATTAATGAAAGTTTAAAAAGGGAAAAAGGGAAAAGAAAGGGTGGAACGTGGAAACAGAACTGAGCCCGCCACTTAATGGTAAAGGGAAAATTTCAGTGACTCTTTGAAAAGTGCTTGGTTTTTTTAAAATTGGAATTTGAAAGGAAGCAAAAGGAATTCCATTATAATAAAATAAAAACCCTGAAAAGTGAAATACAAGAATATTACAACAGAAAAAAGATTCATGAAGAAATTGAACTGGGATTATCTGGTGACTTTGGAAAAAAGTTGGAAAAGAAATCAACAGAAGGAACCTGGAAACAAAGATTTATGGACACTGACTGTTGAAATTTAATATAAAAGATGCTGGTTGCAATAAACTACTGGACAATTGGATTGGACATAAATATTAAAGAAAGGCAAATAAAAGAAGAAGTAGTGTACGGGAGTGTAATGGGAGAAATGTGTGTGGAAATAAAATTGGAACAACAAAATAGGAAGGAAATGATGAAAAAAGCTTGGAAGTGTACAGTATTATACTTCAAAAATTAGAAATGGTAATGCAGATTAAAGAAGAACAAAAAGAAACAGAGGGGGTGGAGTGAAATAAAGAGGAAACCAGCCCTAAAGAACAAGTGGAACAATATTAAAACAAGAAAAAAGAATTAAAGCTAAAAATGTGAGGTTTGATGTAATAATTAAAGGGAATTGTTTGGAAAATTAAACAAAGGAAAAGGAAACAGCAGAAGAGGAGAAATCAAGAGAGGGAGGGGGATAAAATAAATAATTGGAAGAAGCAATTGAGAGAAATAATAAATGAAAAAAGGGGAATTAAGAGAAAGGACCAGAAAATGATGGGAAGTAGAAAGCAAACAACAATGAAAAAAATTATATAGTCAGAAGAATGAGAGACAATGGGTAGAAGAAGAACAGGAAGGGGGATTCTGCAAGGTAACGTGTCGTGATATATAAGAACATAGATTAAAAAATGGAAAAGAATGGAACTGATATTTTTCTTTTAAGGATTATTGTTAAACCAGATATAGATTTAATTGAAATAGATATGGAAATGGGAATTTATTGTAAGAATATTAATTTATATTTAATAAAGCAGTGAATAAAGTTAAAATGAGATGAGAATTGTAATGAAAAGACGATTATCAGTTTCTAAAATTAATTGAATAAATATTTTTGAAACAGATGATTTAGAATGTAATTGAGAAAAAAAATATACCATGCGGAATCTGACACACACACACATGTGATATGTAGTAGTTAGATTGTTATTAATGTAGAACGTAATAATTAAAAATGACTATACTATGGTAAAACTTTATAATGATTTAAAGGGAATAAATTGGGGGTGTATTGGCAAGCTCCAATTGACAATTAAAGGGGATATCTGGATTGTTAGAATTAGGATGGAACCTATTGAACAATGAATGGAATAATAGTATGTGATGAAATTTCAAATGTGACAGATAAAAGTAAATATATGTAATGAATATAGAAATGAAATAAGAATCTTAGATAATACTGTAAAACAAGATATGAGAATATTTAAGGAAAAATGAAATAAGTTATATGAATTGGAATTGGATAAAATAAATGTAATGAATATAAGAATATTTGAGAATATTTAAAGGAAAATGGAATAAGTAACAATACGATATGGCATTGAACACGAAAGATGAATATGTAACTATGGTCATTTTGTATTGAAATGTAAAAACCTAGAACCACGCTGTTCACCAAGAGATGTTTTTTTAAATATAAAAATAAAAAATCATTAAAAAAAGAAAATGGAGGCAGGGGAACATGGGATATGAGTTTCTGCATCCCCAGGTCTCAAAGGAGGTTGAAAGAGGATTTTGCATGTCTGTTTTCCATCTGCAACACGAAGCTCCTGAGCTCCCCTTCCCTCCCTCCCTTCCCCACATGGGGTGAGAGGCTGCCTTGATTTCTCCATCTCTTTTCACTTGGTTGTCTCTGACTTCTCCCTCTGTGTGTTTGTTTTGGGGTGTGATTTTTGTCAACCATGCAAAGTTCTGATAACTAGTTTTTCAATAAAGTTCATTTGATTCTTGGAATATGGCCAGACTATTACATCAACCCCTTTGTGAAGGTGTCACTGAACATCAGTTTTCAAAATAAAGGAAATGTTGCTTCCATTTCAGACCTGTCACATTTCTGTCTTCAGCCACAGGTGCCGTGTATTCCCTCTGGGGCCAATTTCAAGAATGAAGCTCTCAAACCTCTCAATTCCAGATGAGGGATTTAATTCAATCTCTGCCCCTGTCATTATGAACCATATAGGGATTATTTCCCCTTCATTTCCCTGCAGAGAAATGCCTAACAAAGTCTGAGTGCAAGAACTAGCTGACTTATCCAGGGATCCCTCCTGAGAGGGAGAATTATGATCAAAGTTTCAGCTCTGCTCTGTGGCCAAATCCTCCCAGGAGACTCTGGGCAGAGACAGGGAGTCTGTGGCAGCTTCTCTCTTCTCCCCCTGACCCTGGATGGAAACTTTCCCTGCTGGAGAACTTGGCTTCAGGCAAAAAGTTTCATTGAACAATCTGATAACTTTGAACTTCTCTCCTCCTTAAAGATCAGGGCTGCCTGGATCTCCTCCCAGCAAAGTTTGCTCCCCTGGAGAAAAGAAGGGCTGGGGGCAAATGGAGACCCCCCAAAGCCCCTTTTCCATCTCTGCTTCCTTACAATTCAAGGGCTGAAAGTTTCTCCTGGAGTCCCTTGGATTCCCTCCCCCCACAAGGCCCTTCTTTATGCCCAGAAGGGTTGGGGGTCCTGGCTGTGGTTGGGCATCTCCTTTCCCCCTCTTCCCACTGGGCTGGGCAAACCACCTCTGGGGTCCCTGCAGAGGCAGAAGAGGGAGGCAGCTGGGCAGCCCAGCTAGGTTGGTTAGCATTAAAGTTGGACTGCTCAATTTGTGGTATACGTGTGTGTGTGTGAATGCTTCATTGGCCAAATGTGATTGGACACACAAGGAATCTGTCTTGGTGCAAATGCTCTCAGTGTCTATAAAAAAAGATACATTCATCAAGAATCATCAGGTTCGACACTTAATGATAGTCAAAGGAAACAATAAGCAATCAAATCATACGAGGAAACAGTCAAAAAAATCATGAGGATACAAGCAACCAAGTTAAAATCATAGTCACAAGTGTGTGTTTGTGTGTGTGAGAGAGAGAAGTCCAACCTACAATAGAAATTCTACACAACCTATAGAGTTTATACAGACAGTATATATTCTACACATTCTTCCCTCCACCCAGGGTGGAATTTTGCCAGGCGTGGGAAAATCCACCGCTCCTTTCACACGGGGAGGGGCACCCAGGCCCTTTTCCCACCGCCTTCCACGCTCCTTCCCCCATCTGCCCAAGGGGGGAGCCCCGAAAACCCCTTTGGTTCCCCTCCCAGCAGCCTCTAGGACTCCCCCCCAAAAAGTCCCCGGTCCTGCCTGCGCACAAAGTCCCACCATCGCTCCAGGATCTCCACCCGAGCAGTTCAAAGGCGGGGAAAGGGGAGGAGCCCAATCCTGGCCCCGCCTCCCCGCAGGGGGGCAGACCAGACCCGATTTCCATAGCGCGATTCCCCCCCGTGGAGACGCCCCCCTCCTTCCCGCCCCGGGGAAGCCTCGCAGCGTCGGGCGCAGAAAGCCGGGAGCAGCAGTTTCAGAGGAAGAAGGGCGCATGCGCGAGCGAACGTTGCCCGTCGCAGCTGGATGGAGACGATTCCACCTGAGGTTCTTTTCCAAGGAAGGCCGGAAGTAGGCATTCCTTTCCGCTCTAGGACGTCGCAGCTCTCTGGCCTTAACCCTTGCGCTGTACCTCGTGCAGTCAAGCACAGATGACGCGGACCACAGAACACATGAACCGGCTGCTGTCACTTGGCGTTGCCCCTTTCTCGACCCCTGAGACGCCCATCATCCACTCCCCGCTCCCGTCAAGCCTCAACGCCGCGTCTGCCTCTTGCCCGTCTCTGCTTCTCTCCATGCCCAGCCTGATGGGAAGGGCGAAGGCTTCACCCCCCCCACCAGCCGCTGCAAGAGAGTCTGGCAGGGAGGAGCCGCCCTAAGAAGAGGGTCCCTGCAGAGGGCAGCCTGCAATTGGGGGGGGGGGGGCTTTAGTGGAAGGCGGCTTATGTTGGGGGGGGGGGAAGAGGGGCAGCTGCACCTTCAAAAACACCCTTTAATCTGGAGGTGTTTTTCCCCCCAGAGATCCCAGATCAGATTGGCCGCAATCTCGACCCCCAGGGGAGCTTCTCCCTGTCTGGAGGGGGGGCTGAAGGGGGGTCCCTGCTCTCTCCCAGGAGCCTCTTTCCTCCCCGCAGCCCCAGAGACGCCATGCCAGCCCCAGGGGGGAAAGGGGGGGTCACAGGGCAGCAGAGGGGGGAGAGTCCCACTTGGAAAGGGGTCTGGGGGGCTCTGGCCCAGCTTCAGCACAAGCCGCCCCAGGAAGGAGGAAGAGCCAGTCTGGGGCTCCCCAGCCCTCCCACTTTAGGGAGGGGGGCTGCCAGGAGGGACCCTGGGAAATGGCAGCTGCCTCCCCACCCCCTGTATCTGGACCAGCCCTTCCTGGCCCCCCTCTCCCTGGAGATGGGAGCTCTGTTTGGGGCAGTGTAGGGGAGGCCTTTGCCCGGCAGAACAAGGAGCCTCCTTCCTGGGGAGCAGAGCTGCTCAGGCCTCCCCCGTATGTCCCAGGCCTCCCTGCCTGCCTCTCGAAAGGCCTCCCTTCCCTCTGCTTGGCCCAGATCCCTCCCCTTCTCCCGCTCAGGGCTGGCCAAAGGGGCGCAGAGGGGGAGGATCCGGCCCTTCCTTGGCTCCCAGGGCAGGAGGAGGCTCCCAGGTCCTTGGCTTCTCTCCAAGGGCTCTTGATCCCTTCAGTGCTGACCTCTGCTGAGGGCTCTGACGAAAGGTGGGGGCTGGTCTCTGCCTGGAACAACCTGTTTCTCCCTTTGGGGAAATATAACAATCTTCCCTCCTTAATATGCCTCAAAATAGCCCATTCTTCTTGGAGAGGGAGGGGGGCTCTTCCCTGACAGAGTTCAGTCTCCCCTTCCCAGATTGTCTGAAGGCAAAGAGGGAGCAGCCATCAGTCAGAGGAGCTTGAACTGGATCCCTGCAGAGAGGAGGGGTGAGGCTAGATGGTCTCAGGGTCTCCTTCACATTTAGAAGGGTAAAACTCCACCATGCTAATCACAAACCCACACATACAGGAACTCATTTGGAAAAGAAGGCAGCATTTTCAAGCGAGCAGCGCTAAATATCCCAATGCCCTGGAATCTTCCCTTTGGAGCCTGGTTCCCTGAATCCTTGAAGTGGGCAGATCGGCTGCGATGATTTCTCTCCTTCCCCTCCGGATTCCCGCTCCAAAGGACTTCAGATGAAGGGATCCAAAAGCCTTGGGTTGCCCTCAGGCAGAGGCTGATGGGAACAGGGGTGTTTCCCCACAACAGTCCCTTTCCTCCCTCACATCCCCCAGGAAGGACACCCAGCCTCCTCACAGCCCAAGAAGGCCCAATTCTGGTCCCCCACATTAATTGGAGCCCTCCAATCTGTGGGACTGGAACAAAAGTTCTGTGGTGGGTCTGGAACCCAGAGCCTCCTGGGAATTGGTCCACCGTCCCCCCAGGAATGCATGGAGAATGTGGGAGGATTAGAACGCAGAACCTCCCCCACCTGCTTTCAGGCCTAAGGTGGGACTCAAACTCCTGGTCCTCTGCTGATTGGCTCAGAGCCGCCCAATTGGCTTCGATGCGGGACTCAAACCCCATCCCCGTTGCTTCCTTCCCCCCACCAGGCACCCCCGGACCCTCCCCATCCCAGGGGCTCCTTCGCAGGTATGCCACCCCGCTGCCCCTCACTTCCCCCGCTCCCTCGTGCCCCTTGGATGGCCCTCCCTCCCTCCTGGGGGTGGCCGAGGGGCACCTGGGCAGGGGCGGGGCTTCCACACCTCTTCCCTCCCGGGCCACATCAGGGCTCCATCTCCAGAGGCTTTGCCATCCCAGCCGAGGATAGTGGCCGGAGGGCCCGGTGGGCAGGTGGGCTCTGGGTCTCTGCAGGACCTCGGGGTGTCTGCGAGAGAGGGGAGCCAAAGGCCCGGAGCTCCCACGCTGAAGGGGTGCAAGAGCCGTGCAGAGGCTCCCAGAGCGTCTCTGGTGTCGAGCAGGGATGCTGGGGGGCCTCAGCTGGAGGGCCGAGCGAAGCGATCACTGCAGAGAAGCCAAAGAGCCGCCAAAGGGTTTACACTACACCTTCCCCCTTTGCCAATCTCGCTCCGCCCAACAGCTCCAAACTTTCCCCCTCTGGCGGCTCCAAGGCTCCCCCCTCCCTCCCCAGATGCTCCATTCCCAGCGCCCTTCGGACAGCAGCTGGGCAGAGTGGCGGGGCTAGAAGCGGCGCCCCTCGGGGACCCGTCCTCCCTCGGGGTCCCTCTCACTTCCATAGGGGCTGGGATGACGCCCTTTCCGGGGCTGAGCGATGCTCCCGGTGGCTTTGGACTGCTGGTTGAGGTAGACTGGGACTGGGTCTGGTGGACTGGGCTTTGCTCCACTGAGTAAGAGCTGCAGAACAAGAGGACACTGCCACTGGGCTCCTCCAGACCCTTCAGGGCAGCTGCTCGGGGGGAAACTCCGCAGAAGGAAAAGATGGGAAAGGGAGAGAAGGAGGGAGGGGAGGGGAGGGAGCCCTCCGGAAGCTGCACCTGGCCATGACGTAGGTCTCTCTGTCTGTCAGCTTTACTGTGGCCTGGCCAGATTTCTTCAGGTGCAGCTTCCCGTACCAGGTGTGCATATGTTTCCACCAGCCGAGGAGCACCTCCGAAGTGTAACCCATACTCTCCGCCCTCTCTCTCCAAGCAGCCTGCTTCCACTTGGTGTCCCTGTACAACCGGTGTCCCTTCCGCCACAGATAGTCATTCTCTCTCAGCCACTCCAGCACCTCATCCTCGTGTTCCTCCCCAATGAAGTATTGCCTGCTCTCCCGTCCCCGCATATGCCTCTTTCTCCCTTTGCCAGGACCAGATGGGCCCTCATCAGAGGGGCTCCCACATGGTAGAGGCTGCTCCTCCACACCACCAGCAGCAGCAGCACCAGCAGGATCATCATCATCATCATCATCATCATCATCATCATCATCATCATCAT
>BLBF01000037.1:21746205-21861278 GCA_015471245.1 Laticauda colubrina
ATCATCATCATCATCATCATCATCATCATCATCATCATCATCATCATCACCAGCAGGATCATAATCATCATCATCATCATCAGCAGCAGCAGGATCATCATCATAGCAGCAGCAGCAGCAGCAGCAGGATCAGCAGCACCAGGATCATCAGCAGCAGAGTAATCACCAGGAGCCCCAGCAGCACCAGCACCAGCAGGACCAGGAGCACAAGCAGGACCAGGAGCACGAGCAGGACGAACAGGACGAGCAAGACCAGGAGCATGAGCAGGACCAGCAGGACCAGCAGGACCAGCAGCAGCTTCAGCAGAGTACGCAACAGCAGAAGCACCACCGCCAGCAGCAGCTTCAGCAGAGTACGCAGCAGAAGCACCACTGCCAGGAGCAGCTTCAGCAGAAGCTCCAGCACCAGAAGAGTGAGCCCGAGCAGCAGAAGCCCCAGCAGAAGCAGAGTCAGGGACATGGGGCGGGAGGGTGGCCCTGTCCCTCTTGCCAGGGATGGCGGCAGGTTGCTGAGACTTTCGCTTCTTCCCCATGGTTGTGGGGTTGCTTGCTGGCAGGGAGGCTGGCAGGGGGGAGGCTGGCAGGCACCAAGGCTGGCAGGAAGCCTGGCAGGAAGGCTGGCACGAAGCCTGGAAGGAAGGCAGGCAGGCAGCAAGGCTGGCAAGCAGGCAGGCACCAAGGCTGGCTGGCAGGGAGGCTGGAAGGCAGGCTGGCAGCAAGGCAGGCAGGCAGACAGCAAGGCTGGCAACAAGGCTGGCAACAAGGCTTGCAGGCAGGCATGCAGGCAGGGCAGGCAAGGACTCGATGTATCCTGCAGCAGGTCTTTCCTCCGAATGCTGGCCACGTGCGAGCTGCTTCCCTTTATATCCGGGGGGGCTTGTGCAATGCATCCCCCCCTCATGCGCAATTAACGCCAGGCATCCGTTAGGCTTCCACTGTGCATCCGCTAGGCTTCCGCTCTGCATCCGCTTCATCCGCTGTGCATCTGCTGTGCATCCGCTGTATCCATTCTGCGTCCGCTTTGCTGAGGCCCCCCGGAAGCCCTGCGGACGTGCCATCCACTCCCATCCGCTTCCATCCGCTGGGCTTCCGTTCCGCATCTGTTTTCTATCTGCCCTGTGTCCTCCCCCCGTCCTTGTTATCCGCTCTGGTTATGCAAATTTTTGCCCCTTTTGAGAGTGGATAACAACGGATGGAACATTTTGCTCGTCCGTTGTGTCCGTTTTGCATCCGTTGGGCAGTGTGACAGGACCTTTAGTCTCTTCCAAAGAGGCTCTGTTGTACAATGAGGAGAATAAAGGTCATAATCAGGGTGTAAAATAAAAAAGACCTAACACACACAGTGCACTGTCGCTGCAGAAATGGAACCTGATGTACGATAAAGCAATAAAATAATTTTAAAAATCACGCAAGTCAATAGCCACCAGCATGTCTTATAGTAGAATGTTTTGCTATGTGGAAAAAGCACAAAAAGCCACAAATAATTCCCTAAATAATGGGGGGGGGGCTGCTGAATCCCCCAGGGAGCCTCTTCCTCACCGGGGGGCTGCTCTGGAAAAGGGGCGCCAGATGATCTGCCCAGATGGCGTTCCTGTTGGGGAGGGGATGTGGACGCAGCCCCCCCTCTGGCTCGGTGGGGCGGGCAGGGAGCGACCCTCAGAGAGGAGGGGAGGGTTCCTGCAGGTATCCCGGCTCCGTCCTGTCCCCGGCCTTCCAAGCGTTGGGCAGCGGCTTCCTCTCCTGCCGGACCCTTGCAGCCTCTGGGCCCTGGGGGATCGTCTGGATGGCCTCGCAGGTCTCATGGGGTAGGGGAGGAGTGGAGGGTCCTCTTGTCCTGAGACATGTGACCCTGTCCTTGCATAGGAGCCATGGGGGAGCCTGTCGCTCAGGCGGGGTGGCTCCGGGGCTGCCTGGGTGACTGGAGGCTGTGGAGGTTCGACGGGGAGGAATCCACCCCACCTGAACCCCAATGCAAGGCAGGTGTCAGGTGGAACTCCATTCAAAATCCAGGAAAGAAATACTTAGACTCTTTAGTTTAAAGAAAAGATATCTTTTACTGAAAGTGAAGTGGTAGCAACCAAAGAAATCTGAATCTGAGAATTTAGGCGCGCAATTCACATATAGAAAGTGATGGAAATGTTCCCACCCCTAATAGTTCAAATGACACTTCCAATTAGAAGTTGTGGATAGGATCATGTGGGCATCTTCAGGTGATGATGAGGCCTCTGTCCGTTGACCTTGGCATAGTTTGATAACGGGTTGCAGTTGCGCAGAGAGAAGAAAGCTAAGCGAGAAATAGAAACCTAACTCTATTTTATGCTCCCCCCTTCCATTTATACATCAGACGAATGTAACTCCCCCAGCTCACTTCCCCAACTATTCCTACCTCTCTTTTCCACCCCCCGTTACTTATGGCAGTCGAAAAGATGCAAAGCAATAGCAGAAGATCTTGAAGACTGACATTCAGCCCTCCTAGAAAAAGGGAAATCATCAGTCCTAGAAGTCCTAGAAGAGAGAGAGAGGAGAGAATATAAAGACAATGATTAATCATTAAACAATTTCAAAACAATACACTCCTAAGGCTTATCAGGATACTTGGAACGAAATGCTTTGATCAACTTAGGGGCTTTAACATCGGTTTCATTAACCCATTTGGCTTGTGAAGAAGGGAAATGTTTCCAGGCTACAAGATACTGGAGTCGACCCCTCCATTTGCGAGAATCCAGAATTTCTTTAACTTCAAAATGTTGTTCGCCTTCAATCAATATTGGTATGGGAGAGTCAGTCTGGATGGGCCTTAGGTCAGAAGTACGCTCAGGTTTTAGCAAACTAACATGGAAAACCGGATGAATTCGTCGAAGAGTTTTGGGTAAGTTCAGCGGGACCGTTACAGGATTTATAATCCGTTCAATTGTGAATGGACCAACGTATTTAGGACCAAGCTTCTTTGACTTTTGAGTGGTCTGCAGGTATCTGGTGGACAGGAAAACCTTGTCGCCCACTTTATATTCTTTCTGTGAGGATCTTTTCTTGTCTGCAAATTTCTTATGAGCTTGATGGGCCTCATCTAATGCTTTGCGTGTTACTGGCCAGTTAAGTTGGAGTTGAGTTATCCATTCATCCAACGACTGGATGTTGGGCTTTTCACGAGGAAGTTCAGGTATGGGAACGAAATCTTGTCCCAAATCCACTTTAAATGGAGTAAATCCAGTACTGCTGTGTACGGAGTTGTTGTATGCCACTTCGGCAAATGGTAGTAATTTGGACCAGTTATCTTGTTGATAATTTATGTAACATCTGAGATATTGTTCTAACACTGAGTTAGTCCTCTCACAGGCCCCATTGGTTTGGGGGTAGTGGGCAGAGCTTAGCCCCTGGGAGGAGCCTATTAACTTCAGGAACTCTTTCCAAAAATTTGAGGTAAATTGGACCCCTCTGTCAGAGATGATGCGTTCCGGGACGCCATGAAACCTATAGATATGTGATATAAACAGTTTAGCCAGCGTCTTAGCAGAGGGAATCTTGGAACAAGGTATGCAATGTACTTGTTTGGAAAACAAATCAGTCACTACCCAGATGACCGTGTTTCCACCACTTTCGGGTAATTCTACTATAAAGTCCATAGAGATTTCCTTCCAAGGAGTCGTTGGTCTGGCTACATTTTGTAACAATCCTACTGGCTTACCAGGAGGTCTCTTTGTCGAAGCACAAATCGGACAGCTAGCTACATAAGCTTCAATGTCCTTCTTTAAAGTAGGCCACCAGAATTGCCGCTTAACCAGATGTAAGGTCTCCACAAATCCGAAATGGCCAGCTGCTTTAGAATCATGAGCCTGTTGTAGTATTTGGCTTCTCAGTACCTGTGGCACATACAACTTGGCCCCCACCCAAGCCAAACCATCTCTAATTGTATAGTCACTTGAATGAGCCAGGAACCATTCGTCCAGTTTTAAAGCTTCTTTTAATTGTTCGGTAAGGTCATTCGATAAAACCACTTCTTGGTTCTTCCTTTGGGCTCTGGTGACCACTGGGGCAGCTAGGTGTTTGGCTGAGACAATTGGGCTTATCACCTCCTGACGCATACTATTATATTGAGGTAGTCTAGAGAGAGCATCCGCCATGAAGTTCTTCCCGCCTGGAATGTACTTCAATGAGAAATTGAATTGCTTGAAGTACTGGGCCCAGCGAACTTGTTTAGGGGACAGCTTCCGGGGTGTTTTTAAGGCTTCCAGATTCTTATGATCAGTCCATACCTCAAACGGGTGTTTTGCTCCTTCCAGGAAATGTCTCCAGGTCAGCAAGGCCCAACGAACTGCAAAAGCTTCTTTTCCCAGACGGCCCATCTTCTCTCTGTTTCAGACAGTTTACGGGAGGTATACGCACAAGGCTGTAAGGTCCCTTTCTCGTTGATTTGAAGTAATACCGCTCCAACAGCTACATCACTTGCATCAGCTTGAATCACGAAAGGAGTGTCCATATCCAGGTGTTTCAGCACTGGTTCCGCAGCAAACAGTCGTTTTAGCTTTTCAAAAGCGGCTTGGCACTCCATGGACCACTCCAGCGGCTTTCCTGGCCTCGGCTTCACCTCCCCTTTTGTTTTCAAGAGATTTGTGATGGGCATTGCTATCTTAGCAAACGTCGGGATGAATTGCCGATAAAAATTTGCAAATCCCAAAAAGTTTTGAAGTTGTTTTCTGGTGCGTGGTGAAGCCCACTCCAGAACGGCACGCACCTTCTCTGGATCCATCTCTATGCCTTCGGATGAAATGCGATATCCCAAATAGTCAATTTTGTCTTGGTGGAATTCACACTTTGACAATTTAGCATACAACTTAGCGGCACACAGTTTCTGTAAAACCGACCGCACTAACTTCACATGTTCATCCAGGGTCTCTGTGTAGATAAGGATATCATCAAGATAAACTAAAAACCCCCTGTATAAATGTTCATGTAACACTTGATTGATCATTTGCATGAATACAGCTGGGGCCCCTTGTAAACCAAAAGGAAGAACGTTGAATTGGAAACATCCCATTGGGCAGTTAAAAGCGGTCTTCCACTCATCCCCTTCCTTAATTCGAATCCGGTAGTATGCTTCTCTCAAATCCAACTTCGTGAAGATCTTTCCCTTCGCTAAATGGGCCAACATGTCCTTCATCAAAGGAAGGGGGTACACGTTTTCCATAGAAATAGCGTTCAAATTTCTGTAATCCACCACCAAGCATTTAGAACCATCTTTCTTTTCACGGAACAACACTGGGGCCGCTACCCGGGGTCTAGCAGGTTGAATGAAACCACGTTCCAAATTTTTATCAATAAACAATCTTAGCTTTTCCAATTCCCGTGGGGTCATTGAGTACAACTTTGTTTTCAGGAGCTTCACCCCAGGCAAAATCTCAATAGCACAGTCTGTTGGTCGGTGAGGCGGAAGCTCATCCGAGGCCTTCTCACTGAACACTTCTTTTAAATCCCAATACTCTTTAGGAATTTTCTCCTAATCTTTTATGGGCTCAGTACTTGTGGAAGCTATTTCAATTAGGCCCCCAGGCTTCGGCTGAGATCTGGCCCCTCCTCCCGGTCGCTGCTTTGTGCGTATGCGCAACAACCCCTTTCTCCAGTTAACCTGAGGGTTCCATTTCCGGAGCCAGGGCAATCCCAGTATTAATGGTTGCTCCATCCCAGGGACCACAATAAAACGCAGGGTTTCATCATGCTCTCCCATGACCATTTCTATAGGTTCTGTGACAAAACGTATAGGGCAACCTCCAGCCACTGATCCATCTAGTTGGCAAAAGGAAATGGGCATCTTCAAAGGTTTTAACTTTAGGCCCATTTTCTTCACTACTTCCGTGTTTATTATACACCTGGTGCACCCAGAATCTAACAGGGCTAGCATTTCCCCTTCGACCCCTGAATTGGGTACCCTCAACTTCACCGGAATGGTCATGGGGCCCACACTTGGACTTATCAGGAAGTCATCTTCCGAGTCAGAATCCTCCTCCTCAGGGGTCACTGGGGCTTCTGATTCCTCTCCTGCGGGACGGGCGACCTCTGCTGTCTCTTTCGACTTTAGTGCTGTTTCACGAGGCTTCACTGGGGATTTTTCAGGTTTCTTTCCTTCCTTTGGCGCCCCCTTTGGCTCCAACTTGACTCTGCAGTTCACAGCCCGGTGACCTTCTTTCCCGCATCGAAAGCAGGCCGAGGGGTTAGGTCTTGCCGCCACTCCTCCTTTCTGAGGTTTAGGAGCCTCTTGAGAGCGCGAGGGGGAAAACTTGCTCCACCCATAACCTGCCCACCGTTTACTTCGGATTAAATCAATTTCCACTTCTTCTGCCAACAGGTACCACATCTGCAAGTCATTGGGGTCTCTTCTAGCAGTGCATCTCTGGTACACATCTTCATTTAAACCATCTTTAAACAATTCTATCAGGGCTTCTTGGGGCCAGCCTCGGAAATGGCCTGCTAACTGCCTAAATTCTTGAGTGTAATCAGCCACAGACCTCCGCCCCGTTTTATGGTTTTCATCCTAATTCGGGCCTTGCGCTCTGCCAGTGGGTCCTCAAACCTAGCCCGCAGTGCAGCCATAAATAGGTTATAATTCAGCAACTGAGGATCATTATCATTATGCAAAGTCACCATCCACTCTGCCGCTATTCCGTCCAGAGCCCTGGTAACACACCTCACTTTGGCTGCTTCTGAGGGAAAATCCTCCCCATACTCCTCCATATGGCTCCATACTTGAGCTAAGAAAAAACCCAAGGCTTTGGGATCCCCTCCGTATTTTACTTCTAACGGAGGCATATTGGAGCTCTACGCCTTCCAGGAATCACACCTCCCGCCGAAGGCCCCGGGGCTGCTGCTGGATCGGGTTGATTTATGGGAGAGGGAGTTGCTCTGCTTCTTCTGGCTGGGGCTGCTTCCCCTCCCCCTTCATACCTTTGTGGAGCTTGAGGTTGTTCAAAGGCTTCATTCAGGAGTTTCCTGGCTTGATCCAGCAAGAGTTCCCTCTTTTCCTTCTCTTGCCAAGGCTCCTCTTTTCCATGCCGGCGGGTAGTTGTGACCCCAGGGGGGGGGGGTCCTTCTCCAGATCTTTCCAACCAACTCCCACCGACCATCTGGGCTTCACAGCTGGATCCTCTTCCAGACTGAGCTCTGCTAACGATTGGGCTTCCTGCACCAGCAAAGAATCTTGGCCTCCAATGGCTCCCAGATCCTCCTGGTCACTATTTGAAGATGACATGATGTGCAGGCCCCCTCAGAAAAAAATTGGGTATTCTCTCCGGGTGGGCAGGTGGAAGAGATTCAGAATAATGTCAGGCGGAACTCCATTCAAAATCCAGGAAAGAAATACTTAGACTCTTTAGTTTAGAGAAAATATATTTTTTACTGAAAGTGAAGTGGTAGCAACCAAAGAATTCTGAATCTGAGAATTTAGGCGCGCAATTCACATATAGAAAGTGATGGAAATGTTCCCACCCCCAATAGTTCAAATGACACTTCCAATTAGAAGTTGTGGATAGGATCATGTGGGCATCTTCAGGTGATGATGAGGCCTCTGTCCGTTGACCTTGGCATAGTTTGATAACGGGTTGTAGTTGCGCAGAGAGAAGAAAGCTAAGCGAGAAATAGAAACCTAACTCTATTTTATGCTCCCCCCTTCCATTTATACATCAGACGAATGTAACTCCCCCAGCTCACTTCCCCAACTATTCCTACCTCTCTTTTCCACCCCCCGTTACTTATAGCAGTCGAAAAGATGCAAAGCAATAGCAGAAGATCTTGAAGACTGACATTAGGTCTCTCCCCCTGGACTGGCTTCTGTCCTCTCTCTCTGTCCCAGGGGCTCTCTCACCTCCTCCGGGGTTGCCGCCTTTGGTTGGCAGGAGGAAGAAGGGCCCGACTCTGGGGGGGGAGAAGGGAGGAGCCATGGGACCCCTCAGCTGCACAGCCAGGGCAAAAGGCAGGAGCGGAGAGTCCCTTGGCTTCCCCTCCTTGCTGCTCAGCCCCGCCACCCCCGGAGGACAGACTGCGGGGACAGAGAAGGCTGGGGGTCCTTTAAGAGCATTTGAGGGTGAGTTGGGAGCTCTTGGCAGGGAAGCAGGTGGTGGGAGGGGGTGACATTTGATCCCTCCAAGAGAGGGTGGGCTCCCTCCCTCCCCCTCCCTCCCCCTCCCCAGGGAGGCTCCCCCCTGCTGCTCTGCCACCCACCCGGAGTGCTTCTCACGGAGATCCAGGGCACCCCGACTGCCCCTGCCGACCCCCCAGTCCCCTCTCCCCGTTCCCTTGGAAAGAAATATCTTTTTCCTCCTTTCAGTGTTTGACTTCATTCATTCAGAGCCTCCGATTTCCTGGTTTCCTGAAAAATGGGGGCTCTGCTTTAGTTGTGTCTTGTTGAGGTAATTCCCTATTAGGTGAATGAGTGCATACAGGGAGACGAATTTGAGAGTCGTGTTTGAATAATATACGTACAGCAGACAGATACACTGTACAGTAAATGTAGGGTTTTATTTTCAATAAAGGTTTAAGCAAAGTCCAAAATAAGCAATCCAAAGTCATTCACTGGTAAATCAGTCAGTTTTTAATCCAGGGATAATCCAAATATCAAAATCCAGTGTCAAAAAAACAGTTCAGTATCAGACTTACATTAAATCCAGTAATATCAGTCAAATAGAAGAAATGGAGAAATGGCAATACTTTCCAACAGAAGGAAACAGAGATACACTCACACTCTCTTCTGAGACTGAGACTCAACAACCCAGGTTTCTGGCTCCATCTTATGGCCGTTTGAGAAACCACACCTAATTACAGCTTTGCATTTTCTTAAAGATACAGTTTTAAAATGTTTATCCTGGTTTATATATTTCTAACCCAAATAGCTGTTCAGTGACTCATATTCCTAACACATCTCCCTGATTCTGCCTTTGATATTTGTCTCTCTTTTCTTCTTTCAGGTTATCAGGGTCTTTGTGCAACCATGCTGGTTTCTTCTGGGATCCTCCTTCCCTTTTTTTCCTTTTCTTTTTCCTTTCCTTTCCTTTCCTTTCCTTTTCCTTTTCCTTTCCTCCTCCCTTCCTCATCTATTGACTTCAGTTCCTTCCCATCTTCCTTTTCTTCTTCCTTTTCCTTTCCTCTTCCTATTTATTTCCTTTCCTCCCATTCTAATCCTGCCTTCAAAAGAAAATCTCCATGGGTGACCTTGAACAATCCTCAGGGGAGTCTGAGTTCCCATGGAAAGACAAAGGGGAAAGACCCATCCACCTCCTTTGTGGGTCTCTCTGACCTCCCCCCCCCAATTTCTTCCCTTCTGCTGGGACTCAGGGGACCCTAAGCGGGTTTCCCTCCTGCCTCTGTCCAGACCGTTCCAGGCATCCTGGCTGGGCCTGTCAGTCAGCAGAGGAGCCGCTTTCTCTCTGGCCCCCTAGTGGGCCCCATCCCATCAGACTCGGGGAAGGAGAGAGGGGCAGGAAAGACGAGGCTCAGGGGGGGAAAGTCTGAGGAACTGGATGGTGGGGGCACTTATTGGGGGGGTGAGTCTGCCTACCGAGATGAGGTGGACCCTGTTCTGTCTTTAAATTGCTGGCTGAATATAAAGACAGTCAGGCAAACTCTACAAAGGCTTCCATACAAACTTTCTTTATTGCACTACAAGGCATCCTCAAGGTATAACTCACAGTTATGTCGAGATTCATCTGATGTCCAAATCTTTGCATCGCTGACTTCATAGTGTGAAAGTATAGTGATCTTCATCCCATAACAATGGAGAAAAGGGTGAGACTCCAGCACGTTGCTGGGGTCCAAGCAAGAGTAAAGGCAACTCCCCTAACCCAACCAAGGGTTAATTCAGTGACCAGTCAAGATTACAGATGTGACCACATGACATGAACTACATTTCCCATGATGCATTAACCACATTTCCCATGAGACATTCCCTTAAGGGGACAGCTCCCAATTCCTAATGAACTATATACTGTCTGGACAGCACAGAGCAGTTGCTTTTGTGCTGTGGAGACAATAACTGTTCCTCAACACCAAGAAGACCAAGGAGCTTATAGTGGACTACAGAAGGAACAGATCAGACCTCCAGCCTTTGCTTATCCATGAAGACCGAGTGGAGCAAGTGGCCAGTTTTAAGGCTAGGTCACATCGCCCGACGGATGCAAAACGTATGTAAAAAGGACACAGCGGACAGCCAAAAATCCGGGAGTGGCTCCATCCGTTCTTATCCACTCTTAAAAGGGGCAAAGATTTGCATAAAGAGAACGGAAAAGAACGGACGGGAGGAGGACGTAGCGCAGATGTAAAATGGATACTCAACGGAAGCCTAGCGGATGAAAGCAAATGGCATGTCCACAGGGCTTCCGGGGGAGCATAGCAAAGCAGACGTGTAGCGGAAAGAGCAGATGCGTAGCGGATGATGCTTTCATCCTTTCAACGTCTGTGCTACTAACGCTGTGTGTCCGTTCCACGTCCATTTTGCTTCCTCCTTGTGTCCGTTTTCCGCTGGAGCGGATTTGAGTTGCGCGGATGCACAGAGGATGCCTAGCGGATATAGTGGACGCATAACAGATGACGATGGACGTATAACGGATGTTCCCCGTATGCGTAGCGGATGTAGAATGGACGTGTTGGATACTTTATCCGCTCAAAAAGTTTTGTGCAGCTCAAAACTTTTTGAGCAGATGAAATCACAGTAGACGGATACTGGACGGATAGAGAGTATGAATCATGGATGCAGTGAGTACACAATGGATGCATTGCATTTTCCAACGGATGGCAAGCGTTTCTCTCCATTTTACATCCTCTTTGCATCCGTTGGTGCAGTGTGACATGGGCTTTAAATTTCTGGGTGTTACCCTAAAAGAGGATCTGACCTGGGTGCCCACATTGCAGCCCTGGTTAAAAGGGCTCAGCAGAGATTATACGACCTGAGGCTTCTCAGGAAACAACCCCTGAATGGAAAACTGCTGGTGACCTTTTACTGCTGCACCATAGAGAGCATTTTAACTTTCTGCACCTCTGCATGGTTTGCCAATTGCATCAGATAGGAAAGCACTCCGGAGGGTGAAGGTCATTGCCCAGAAGATGGTGGGTTGCCCTCTCCCCTCTTTGGAAGAGCTTCAGAGCTCCTGCTGCCTTAACAAAGTTCAAAACATCCTTGATGATCCATCTCATCCTGGGAACACTTTTTTTGAACTATGACCATCTGGCAGATGGTGCAGAATAATAAAAACGAGGACAAATAGGCTGAAAAACAGCTTCTATCCCAGGGCAGGAACTCTGTTGAATTCTGCTGTATAGTGCGGTGTTGGTGTGGTGTCATGGGGGGTTTCGGTTCAATGTGTGGAGGGTGAAGGATGTGTGTTTGTGTTTATTTTCATGGTTATGATGTGCACTGAAGATTTCGTTGAACAAGCTACAATGACATTAAACTCAACCACTGTCCCTTTTCCCCTCCCCTGCAGAGGGGAGAGAAGGTCAGCCTGGAGAGGCCTTTCCTGCCCCCCAGAAGACCCTCCTGCTCCTGGGAGCCTCCCCACTTGGCTCCTCTCTCTTGGGGGACAATAGAGGCCCAGGAGGAGAGACACGGGTTCTTGTCCAGGTGCTGGGGTGTGTGTGCCTTGGGTGGGGGGCAAAACCTCCAGCCAAACTGGGCAGGAGGGAATGGAGGGCCTGAGAGGTTTCCTCCATCTGGTTCTGGGACTGAATCCCCTTGGAGGAGGGACGAGGGGCACCGGCCCAGACCTCCCACACCCAGGGCGTGATCTGGGAGAACTTCCAGGCCCACAACTCCTGCTGGAAGGGGGCAGCTGTGGTCAGGGGGTGCCCCCTTTCCTCAGCCACGTGGCTCCCTTCACGGCCCCCATGCCTTGCTTGCCTCTGGAAGGACCCCCGCAGCGCTCTCTCAATGGGGCGGCCCTTGGAGAGCGTCCGGGGACTCCAGCTGAGGTAACTGCCAGGACAGCCGAGTCTCTGCTCAGAGGGCAGGTGGGCCTCCACTCATGATGCTTCATTTAGTGGCCACTCAAAGTCACAACAGCCCTGAAAAAGGGACTTTTGGCCATTCCTCATGCTTACAATTATGGCAGCACCCCCATGGTCAGGTGATTTGGCAGCTGCCTCCTATTTATGATGTCACAGTGTCCCAGTCTCATGGGAGGGGCCTTTGGGGACCTTCCAGTAAGCAGTGTCAGTGGGGAAGCTAGATTCACTTAAGAACTGCTGGAAGAAAGATTGTAAAATGGGGCAAAACTCACTTAATGACTATTATTTGGCAAGAGAAATTCTGGGCTCCATTGTGGTCGTAAGTCGAGGACCCTCTAGAGGCTCATTTGGAGGCCTCCTTCCCAATCGGGGCAGCTGCATTGAACCCAGAGACCCCCAATGGTGCCCAAAGGCCCAGAGTATGACTGGGACAGGAGGGGAGGAAGGTGCCCCCTTCCACACCTGGGCTGGGTCCCCACCTGAATCCCCCAGGGAGACAAACACACACACACACACACACACACACACAGAGTGGCTGTTGGGAGAGTAGTGCAGGGTCCCTCTTGCCTGGGGGGTCCCCTCCATGCCAGCCTCCTCCTGGCCTGGGAGCCAAGGGGAGCCAGAAGGGCCCAATCCTCTGAGGTCCTTTGGCCAGCCTTGAGTGGGAGGAGGGAAGGGATCCAGGCCAAGTGGAGGGAAGGGAGGCCTTTGCTCAATCCGGTCTCGGCCCCAAGAGAGGTGGTCAGGGAACCCTGGGACATGCGGGGGGCCTGAGCAGCTCTGCTCCCCAGGAAGGAGCCTCCTTCCTCTGCCGGACAAAAGCCTCCCTCCACCCCCCAAACCCAGCTCCTGTCTCCAGGGACCCCCCAGCCCCCCCACCTGAGCCTCGGGGGCCTCTCCTGGTCCAGCCACAGAGCCGCAGCAGCCATTTCCCAGGGTCCCTCCTGGCAGCGCCCCTCCCTGAAGTGGGGGTTGGGGAGTCCCAGACTGGTGCTTCCTCCTTCCTGGGTCTGCTTGTCCTGAGGCTGAGCCAGAGTCCCCCCAGGCCTCTTTCCCAGTGGGACCTTCCCCCCTCTGCTGCCCTGCAACCTCCCCTTTCCCCCCTGGGGCTGGCAGGGCATCTCTGGGGCTGCAGGGAGGAAAGAGGCTCCTGGGGGAGAGCAGGGACCCCCCTTCAGCCCCCCCTCCAGACAGGGAGAAGCTTCCCTGGGGGTCAAGGGGATCCTTTGCTCTCTCCAGCCAATCACAGTGATCTGGGATCTCTTTGGGGGGGGAACCCTCCAGAATTAAAGGGTGTTTTGCGGGGTGCGGCTGCCCCTTTTCCCAGTAGTGGAATTCACAATTTTTTACTGCTGGTTCTGTGAGCGTGGCTTATTTGGTGACCATGGCTTGGTGGGCATGTGACTGGGTGGGTGTTCTTGGTGGTCATGTGACTGGGTGGGTGTGCTTGGTGGTCATGACTGGGTGGGTGTGGCTTAGTGGTCATGTGACTGGATGGGTGTGGCTTAGTAGTCATGTGACTGGGTCACTCACATCAGGGGGTGCCTCACCTGGCCCCTCCCCTCCCAGCCATTCCTTGTCACCCAGCCTCAACTTATCTACAGTTCTGTAAAAATGTTCACCTTTTTTCACTTTATTATCTGCTTACTATAGATTTACTTTCATGGGCCACTAAAGGGAGGAAATGGCTCACATGCTTTACTCAAGAGGGTGACAGGCAACAGGCTTTTAAGGGGCTGCCAGAAAGAAGGGGGGGCAATGTATTTTTCAAAGAAGCAGAAGGCAAAACAAGAAGTGATGGATGGAAACTGAGCAGAGAGAGAAGCAACCTAAAACTAAGGAGTAACTTCCAGACAGTGAGAACAATTAACCAGTGGAACTGCCTGTCTCCAGTAGTTCTGGGTACTCCAATACTGGAAGTTTTTAAAAGACTGGACAGCCATTTCTCTGAAATGGTACAGGATCCCCCAAAAAGTCCCTTCTAAGTGTTATTCGGACACCTTTCTCAGGACCTCTACTCAGAGTTTGGCAGCCTCAGTTTTCCTGCCTGAACTGGGGGTTGGACCAGAAGACCTCCAAGGTCCCTTTCAACTCTTGTTAAACACATGTGTATTTTATGCTCTGGACTTTAGGCATTGAATGCATGTAAACCCTGAAAAATATGTTGTAGCCCTGGGCAAAAGGAAGGCATCACTCTAGGTGTAGGGACAGTGTAAAATATTAACACATGATAAATAATGGAAGAATTTAAAGAATAAAAGCTTTTATTTAAGAATAAAAGCACAGAGTTTTATCTCTCTCTCCCTTCCTATTTCTTTTTCTTTCTTTTTCTTTGTCTCTTTCTGTCTTTCGCTCCCTTCCTTTCTTTTTCTCTCTCACATACAGAACACTCTCTCTCTCTCTCCCTATTTCTCTTTCTTTCTTTCTTTCTTTCTTTCTTTCTTTCTTTCTTTCTTTCTTTCTTTCTTTCTTTCTTTCTTCCTTCCTTCCTTCCTTCCTTCCTTCCTTCCTTCCTTCCTTTTTTTCTCTCTTCTCTCTCTCTCACACATACACACCCCTGTCAGCCTTCATTCCCTCTCGCTCCAGGCACTTTACTCACTGTTGCTTTGTGGGAAAAAGAGACTTGAGCCCCAGTTGACCTTTTCCCTTTTTATTTTCTCTCCAGTAAATCGCACCCAGTGAAACCGCGGCAGCCTCTTTATAGCCAGCTGCTCACGGCTCGTGGCCAATGACAGCTCTTCAAATCTCCCACCATCACGGACCAATCTATCATGCGTAAGTATACAAATATATAACACCCCTCTCCATGTGGTCCAGTCCAACCATTCAGGGCCTCTCTTATCTTATGTAGTCACATAAATAGGTGGGGCTCTTATGGTTCCAACTGGACCTGCGCAATTCAGTCGTGAGTTTGTCTCTCGACTGTTCGGACGGGGTTGCTGTTTCTTCTGTTCTTTTCTGTGGAGCCTCCTGGAAAGTAGAGTCAGCCAGGCCTTTCCTGGCTGGGTGAGTTGGCTTGGCCTTCTTGGTGGTATATTTTCAGGTATGTGTTTCTGATTTCCGATCGGGACTAATGTTAGTATTGGTTGTTGTGTCATTGTTAGGGTTTGTTTTGTCATTTCTTTTACTTGTGGAGGGTCTCCCCCTCCCCTCTCGTTTGTGTTTGAGGGGTCTCCCCCCTCTCTGGTTTGGCTATTTTTGTTTAATGTTGGTGACAATTCCTTTATTTGTGTAAGTTCTCCCCCCTCCTCCTCCTGATTGTTAGTGGTTCTCAGTGTGGTCCTTGATCTGATTTGGTCTATATGTCTCCTCCAGCTCTTTCCATCCTCTGTGTCCATCCTGTATGACCAGGGTCCTGTTATTTGGGTTATTGTTGCTGGTATCCACAATGGTTCCCCCGTGAGGTTTTTTGCATAGACTAGGTGCCCTGTTTTGAATGTGCGGCACTTACTGGAGGAGTCTGTTGGCTTTTCTGGGCTATATGTGGGGTGTATTCTGTCTAGATTTGATCTTTGTTTTCTTCCCATTAATCATTCTGCTGGGCTTTTATTTGTTGTGGTGATTGGTGTAATGTGTTGTATACTTAGTAGTTTGTCTACCTTTTCCTATATATTTCCAAGTCCCAATTTGCGTAGTGTTTCCTTAGTATAATGGATCATGCGTTCCACCCGTCCATTCATAGCCAGATATTCTGGCGCTGTTGGTGCATGCCTTATCCCTTGTTCTGCTGGGAACCTTTCAAATGTTATTGCCATCAATTGTGGTCCGTTGTCAGACACAACTAAATCTGACAATCCATGTGTCGTAAAAAGCTTCCTTAGTTCTCTAATAAGAGCTTCTGTTGTGGTTGAGTGCATAATGCTTACCTCTAGCCAATTTGAGTAAGTGTCTACCACTATTAAGAATGTGTGTCCTTTAGTTGGTCCTGCAACATCAATGTGTATTCTACACTATGGTCCCCTAGGTGTTTCCCATTCGTGTACAGGTGCAGAAGGGAGTGCAGGTCTAGATTCATGGCACCGTTTGCACGTTGCTACCCATTCCCCAATATCCTTATCCATCCCTGGCCACCATACATAACTCCTAGCCAGGGACTTCATTCTGACAATACTCAGGTGACTCTCATGCAATAATTCAAGTATTCATTTCCTTAATATGTCCGGTATGATCACCCTATCCCCCCATAGTATACATCCCTTTAAGATTGATAGTTCCGTTTGTCTATTCCAAAATGGTCTAACAGTCTCGTAACTTGCAGTCTCTGGCCACCCTTTACCTACCCAATTTAAAATCTGTGTCAGGTTTCTGTCTCTCGTGGTTTCCATAGCAATGTCTGTTGCTGTTATGGGAAGGTTTGCCAATGTCTCGATTTGAGGGGTTGATGTGGTTGGTGCAGGATGATCGTCTAAATCAGGTAGGGGGGAACGGATCAAGGCATCAGTGTGTTATGTTATTTCCTGGTTGGTCGATTAAGTTGTAGTCATAGGCAGCTAGGAATTCCGACCACCTCATCATCTGCGGTGACAGTATGTTAGGTGTGGCTTTGTTTCTTGCGAGAATTCCTTGAAGAGGTTTATGGTCTGTGACAAATGAAAAGGTTCTGCCATAGATATACTCGTGGAAGCATTTTATTCCTGTTATTGCGGCCAATGCTTCCCTGTCTAGTTGGCTGTAATTCCGCTCCATTCTAGATAGAGTTTTTGAATAGAATGTGATAGGTACTTCTCTTCCATCGGGTAATACGTGGCTGAGTATGGCACCAATGCCGAACGGTGACGCATCACATGTTAATTTTAGTGGAAGGGTTTCGCTGTATTGTATTAGTACACAGTCTGATGTAAGTAAGTTTTTTATTTCCTGGAATGTTATTTCTTCTTATTGCCCCCAGGTCCAGGTAGCTTTTGTATCAAGCAACCTGTGCAGTGGTTCCGCTATTGTTGCTTTCTGTGGCAAGAATACATTGTAAAAATTAATAAGTCCCAAGAAGGCTTGCAAGTCTGTTTTATTTTTGGGTCTGGGAGCTTCCTTTATTGCTCTGATTTTGTTTTCAGTGGGGTGGATCCCTTCTTTGTCTATGAGGTATCCCAGGAGTTCAACTTTGTTGGTGGCTAATTGGCACTTTTCTTTTTTAACTTTTAGTCCCGACTCTTTAAATTTTTTTAAGACATCTCTTAGGCGGTCTTTCAGTTGTTCTTTGTCCCTGGCTGATACTGATACATCGTCAAAGTATGGTACCACTCTCTTTATTCCTTGCAATAGGTGGTCCATTAAGCTCTGGAATACCCCTGGGGCCACGCTAACTCCAAATTGCAGTCATTTGCATTTGAATGCTCCCCTGTGGGTCACAATTGTTTGTGCTTCCACTGTTTCTGGGTCAACTGGTAATTGTTCGTAGGCTTGTGCAAGGTCCAATTTCACAAAGATTCTACCTTCCCCCAAAGAGTGTAATAGGTGCTGTACCACCGGAACTGGGTATGTGCTTTGCTGTAGCACGTGGTTAAGGGTTGCTTTGTAGTCCCCACAGATACATACTGACCCATCTGGTTTAATAGGGGTAACAATTGGGGTTTCCCATCTTGCATGGTCTATTGGTTCTAATACCCCCTGTTTGATAAGTTTATCTAATTGTTCATCAATTTTTGGTTTTAATGCAAAAGGAACTCACCTCGCCTTCAGTCTTATAGGGGCTATATTTGGATTTAAATTAAATGAGATAGGGGACCCTTGGTACTTGCTTAGTTCTCCGTTAAAGACATCCTGGAATTCTCTCATCAGGTTCTCTTCCCAGTCTGTCTCAGTAATGCTTTTTATTCTGGTTACTCCCATTCCTAATGGTGCAAACCATTAGAGTCCCAGTAGGCTGGGTCGATCCCGGTCAACTATGGTGAATGGAAGGACTTTAGTGTGTTTTTTGAATTCAAGTTTTAAATGTTCGGTACCTACTAAAGGAATTCTGTTTTCCTGGTAGTTCTTTAGTGTGAGTTTTTGTATTTCGAGCTCTCTCTTTGTTTATATCAGGTATTAGTCTTTTTAGGGTGTTCCACGATACCATTGATAAATACGAGCCTCAGTCCACCTCCATCTCACATGGTTGGCCTTCTATGGTGACTTGAACATGGACCTTTTTTGCATTGATTGAGTTTGAGTGCCCAATAGTTATTGTTTGATGTGTTTCCTCTTTTCTGTTTGCTTTTTACCATTGCTTGTTTCTGTTTTCTTGACTCCAATGGCTCCCTATTTGCTTTTCTCTCTCTCGTAGGGGGGATTATTCCATCTTTGTCTGGGGCCATAGTTATTTTTAGTTCGGCATGCCCTAGCAATATGTCCCCGTCATTCACAATACCTGCAAATAGCATCGAAGAAATGGCATTTGGAATGTGGATGGTTTCCTCCGCACCCGGCACAACGGAATTCTGACTTCCTTTCAATTTGCTCCTGTCTACCTTTTTCTGACCGGAGTTGATTTACCTCTTCCTTTTTGTCTTCTGATAGGGATTCGATATCCTCGTGGTGTGTTGTGGTGGTGAGTTTTTGAGTTTCCTTTGGTGTCTTATTGTGTGTTTGGCTAATGTCTTTTTGGGTTTCTTTGTTAATTTATTCATTTGTCGCATGGTGGCTGTCGATTTCTGTGTTGCTTCTGCTGCGGTGGCTTCTTCTATTGCCTCCTTCAATGTTATCTTAGGTCTTGTTAGTAGTCGACCCTGCAGTGTAAGGTCCTTAATCCGAGGACCACGCGGTCCCTCATGGCCTCATCCATGTTTAGAAATTCGCATGCTCCGCCAATGTCTCTTAGTGCTGCAACAAAATCTCTGATGCTCTCGTCTTCCTTTTGGTCATGCTGATAAAATTGGTGTCTTTTGATGAGGCATGAAATGGTTGGTGCATAGTGGGCTCGCAGTAATTTCTCTAGGTCCGTCCACACCATTATCTTTACATCGTTGGGTGCTGCCAATGCCTTTGCCATTTTGAATACTGTGGGCCTGCAGTGGGTAAGGAAGACAGCTCTCTTCCTATTTTTGGATATTCCTTGGAGTTCTCTCCCTTCTGGAAACATGAGGAATAGGTTGATGTAGGATTCCCAGTCTTCAGTTGCTGGGTTGAATGGTGCGGGTGGCGAGTTGTTCCCAGTCATTTCGTATCGCTTGGTCCTTGTTGCCACATGCATAACTGGGCTCCTTTGTCTCACGATCCTACCTTCATCGCCAATGTTGAATTGTGGGAAAAAGAGACTTGAGACCCAGTTGACCTTTTTCCTTTTTATTTTCTCTCCAGTAAATCACACCCGGTGAAAACGCGGCAGCCTTTTTATAGCCGTCTGCTCATGGCTCATGGCCAATGATGGCTCTTCAAATCTTCCGCCACCATGGACCAACCTATCATAGGTAAGTATGCAAATATATAACACTCATAAGGGGAAGCAATATTTCTAGTGTCCATGAAGAATCCAGCCTTGGAACAGTTTTGCAGGTTAATGGACCGCTGCTCCACCCACAGTCATGTGTTTCCAAGTGGCTGCTTGAAAATGCATGGGTAGGGTGGGGGAGCAGTCCTCCTTTAAACTGGGGCAACAAGCATCAGGTGGACGGGGCAAGCGAGTGAGCAGAAACTGGGCAATCGGGTTGGGGGCGTGGCCAGCCAGATGTTGCTACCGGTTCGGTGACCCAGGCCAAATTCTTGCTACCGGTTCACCCGAGTGGGTGAATAGCACCTCTGATTCAAACCGGCTGAATAGCACCTCTGATATAGTGTCTTCTAAAATACCGCTGTGTTTTAGTTCCATGCCACCCCAACAGCAAGTCCTGTCCTTCTAATGGCAATAACCTACTGTTTCTTAACATTATCCATTCCTTTACCCACATCAAACTTGACACTTGATAATATAATTCCCCGTTAGGCAGGCCAAATCCTCCTCTTATTCTGGCATCTTGCAACAGTTTAAGTTTTATTCTTGCTTTCTTTCCCTGCCAGATATATTTCAACACTATTTTATTCAAGTCTTTAAAGTAATCTTTCCCTATCCTAATTGGAATTGTCTGGAATAAATATAATATTGTAGGTAATATATTCATCTTAATCATTCAAATTCTCCCTCTTAATAACAAGTGTAAATTTTCCCATTTAACCAAGTCAGTCATAATCTGTTGTTTTAGTTTATAATAATTATCCTCTTGAAGTGAACTGCATCATGCTGACAGATATAACCCTAAATATTTAACCTTATTTGTGACCTAGATCTGCAAAACTTCTGCTAATTCTTTCTTCTGTCTTACTAACATATTCTTTGTCAGTATCTTAGTTTTATCTTTATTTATTTTCAAACCTGCTACTTTTCCATATATCTCCAATTTTTCTATTAATTTACATGCTGTTTCTAATGGATCCTCTAAAATAAAAACCAGGTCATCTGCAAATACTTGTAACTTGTATTCTTCCTTTTTAATTTTCATTCCTTTTATATCTTTTTCTTCCCAAATATTCCTGTTCAGTACTTCTAATGTTAACACAAACTACAGAGGCGACAGTGGACAACCTTGTCTAGTTCCTTTTCTTATGTCAATAGACTCTGTAAATTCACCATTTATCACTACTTTTGCAGTTTGTTTATGATACATCGTTTCTATTGCTTGAATGAATTTCTTACCAAAGCCCATCTGTTCTAATTGCAATATTATAAATTGCCAATTCATGTTATCAAAGGCTTTCTGTGCATCTAGAAACATAAAGGCCATTTGTTTTTCAAGATGTGCTTCATAATATTCCAACATATCCAGAATTATTCTCACATTGTCTTTAATTTGTCTCTTTGGCAGAAACCCATTTTGAACCGGATGGATAAAGTAATTTAAATATCTTTTAAGTCTTTCTGCCAATATTGGAGCAAAGATTTTATAATCCAAATTTAGCAGGGATGTAGGTCTATAGTTCTTGATTTGTTGTGGGTCAGAATCTCCCTTCGGCACAAGTGTAATATACGCTTCTGTCCATGACTTGGGTAGCCTCTTCTTTAACATAACTTCATTCATCACTTCTAATAATGGAAGATTCAGTACTTCTTGTAGTATTTTATAAAATACTGCTGGAAGTCTGTCTGGTCCTGGCGCCTTTCCATCATTTTGCCTTTTCAATGCTTCAGTCAACTCCATCATTGTTATCTTCCCACGTAAAGCCCCTGTCACACTGCACCAATGGATGCAAAGAGGATGTAAAACAGACAAAAAAGCTTGCCATCTGTTGGTTAACGCGATGTACTCCCTGCCTCCATTTTGCTTCCTCTCTATCCGTCCAGCATCTGTCTATTGACGTTTCATCTGCTCAGAAAGTTTTGAGCTGCCCAAAACTTTTGTGCGGAAAATGTATCCAATTCGTCCATTCTGCATCCGCTACGCATCCGCTATGCATCCGCTACGCATCCGCTACGCATCCGTTACGCATCTGCTATATCCGCTAGGCATCCATTCCGCATCCACGCAACTCGCATCCGCTCGGATGCAGGGAGGAAGTGGAACGTACGCAGAACAGATGCAGAACGGATAAAGAACAGAGGCCAAGCGGAAACAAAGCGTTAAAAACAGAAAAAACGTTCGCAGAGGGGACCTATCTCAGATATTAAGGATGTCTACAGGATTCCTAGAGGATACCAAGAGGATGCCGAGAGGATGCCTAGAGGATGCAAAGGGACACCTATACTGCCTATAAAAAGGGGGAGCAACTCGTCTGCATCTCACTTCAGACCAGCAGCCCAGCTGTGCAGACCTCTGCAGCCTTCATCTGACTCTTCCTCTTCCACACCATCCAGTCATGTAAATCGTGGATCATAACACAGTCCTTTTGCCAGCCACCATCCTTCTGCAACAGTTCGAAGCCATCTACAGACTCTGTGAACTCTACTACGGGAAGAAAAGGAGGCGGCCAAGAAGCGTCTGGGTCCAAAGATGGATCGGGAGAAGAGCAGAGTACGGGCTGTACAACAAGCTGATGGTGGAGCTCAGGAACGAAGACACTCGGGCATTCCAGAACTTCATGAGGATACCTCCAGCCATGTTTGACGAAGTTGTGCAGCGGCTGAGACCCAGGTTGACCAAGGCAAACACCAACTTCTGGCCCAGCCTGGAACCTGGCCTCAAGGTGGCACTCACTCTGCACCACCTGGCCTCAGGGACCACCTACAAGAGCATGCAGTACGGCTGGAGGATGCCACACACCATCAGCACTGTGGTCAGAGAAGTGGTGCAGACCATCATCGAAGAATACCTGCAGGAGCTCCTCCAGTGCCCCTCCACTGATGAAGGATGGAAGAAAGTTGCAGAGCAGTGGTATCAGAAGTGGAACTTCCCCCACACCGTTGGAGCCATAGATGACAAGCACGTGGCCTGCAAAGCTCCAGCCAAGTCAGGGTCCACTTATTTCATCTCCAAGGGCTTCTTCAGCATCATCCTCTTTGCCATGGTCAATGCTGACTACAAGTTCATGTACATCGATGCTTCAGGCAGCGGCTCATGTTCAGATGCCCAGCTATACAATGCCAGTGACCTCAAGGAGGGGCTGGAAGGCAACCTCATCATGGGCTTCCCAGATCCAGACCCCCTGCCCAACAACACGCAAGATGTGCCCTACTTCATCGTGGGGGATGACGACTTCTCCCTCAGAACCTACCTCATGAAGCCCTACACTTCCAGACTCCTCACCCGTGAAGAGAGGATCTTCAACTACAGGCTGTCCAGGACAAGGTGGGTGGTGGAGAACTCCTTTGGCATCCTGGCCAAGAGGTTCCAGGTACTTCTCACCACAATGCAGCATCACCCAGAGACCATGAGGAGGATCATGGAAGCTTGCTGCATCCTGCACAATCTTATGCGCACCCGCTACCCGGTCTTGCAGAACAGGCTCATGGACCTCCAACAAGGCAATGGGGACATGGAGCCTGGGGAATGGAGGCAAGGGTGAAACCTGATAGACACTGAGGATGTGCAAGGCCCCAACAGAGCTTCACGTGAAGGGAAGAAGCAGCCCAACCTCCTGAGACACTGGTTCAACTCCCCAGCTGGAGCAGTGGAGTGGCAAGACAGGATGATAGATGATTAATGGGTGCTTCCTTCAGCCTGTCTCATCACACGGATGAGATTGGGCCATGTATGTTGGGTGGGCCTACAATGAACAGGGCGTTTAATAAAGAGTTGTGTTTGTGTTGACATGTGTGGATGATTATTACATTATTATTGATAATAAAGGGCCATAGGTGTGGCACCAGGGAGGGTGGACCATACAGTCCCACTATGCTTGCACTGGAGGCTTATCTATCCCACTGCTATCCTTACCCATCCCACAGCTATTACCCATCCCACAGGAATCCCTGCCCATCCCACTGCTATCTTAACCCATCCCACAAGCATGCAAAGGATTAAACCAATTCTAAAAGTTTCCACCAAGACTTTATTTAAAAAAAGAAATGAAGCAAGTGTGTGAATCAAAGATAAACTTTATTGAACAACAATCTGTAAAACAAAAATGACCCAAGTCAAGTGTCCAAATAAACTATACAGGTAGCCAGCTACCCAGTCTCTGTCACTCTTCTTGGTCACTCGGAGGTGTGCCCAGTCTCAGGGGTGAAGGGTCCAGGTGCTGTGGAGGTGGGTGGTGCTGGAGTGCTGGTCTGAAGCACCATTGGGGTGCCTGGCCCTGAGAGGACAACAGGTGACGGTGTGTTGAGAAAGCTCTCAGACAGCTGGCTCAGACCCGTGATGCTGAGAGGTCCTTCCTCCATGCCATAGGGTGTCAGCCCCAGTCCCGATGAGAGATGGACTGAGGCTGGGCTTGGCTGTGGGGTGGAGGAAGGAGTAGTGTAGTGAGGCTGTCTGGTCTGCAGCTGGGTGAGGACTGGCGTGGGTGGCATCGGTGGTGTGGGTGGCATCGGTGTCGTCGGTGGCATCATTGGCATGGCTGGCATCGGTGGCATCAGTGGAACCGGTGGCAACGGTGTCACCCGATGACTCTGTGCCTGGACTGGGAAGGGCTGCTGCCTGTGCTGCTGGACCTCCTGGTAGCTGTAGCCCTGGTAGGTGAGGGCCTGTGGGATGCCTTGGTATGGGAGGGACATCACCTGGGGTGGAGGAGCAGACCTGGACTGGGTGGGAGCAGGTTCCTCTGGGTCTGGAGGGTTGTGAAGCAGCTCCGTGATCCGGTCCTTCACCACCTGGTACTGGGGATCCTCCATGTCCCTCAGGGCCTGGTTGACATAGGTGAGGAAGGGCTTGCGGTTGGAGGATGAGGAGTCAGTGTGGACCAGCTGAGAGAGGAGATCTATGCTCGTGCGGATGGTATTCCTGATCTCCAGCAGGACAGTGTGGCTCTGCCCCTCCTGCTGTCTGGCTCTCTGCCTTTCTGTGGAGGTGGAGCTGGGGGGGTGGATGCGGGTAGGACTGTGGTGGACTCGATGTCTCCTCTCTCCCACCACACCAGGGAGTCCCCCACGCGCTCCACCACTGTGACAACAGCTGTCCGCGGGTTCTCTGCCATGGCACACTCCACAGAAACCTGCCTGGAGACAGGGACTGACTCTCGGCCGGAAGAGGACTGGGTCTCAGCAGGCTGCCGGAGAGAGAGGGTAGACAGAGGGGCTCCTGATGCTCCTCGGTGGTGGATCTCACCCTCCAGGAAGCTGCACCTGGCCATGACGTAGGTCTCTCTGTCCGTCAGCTTTACTGTGGCCTGGCCAGATTTCTTCAGGTGCAGCTTCCCGTACCAGGTGTGCATATGTTTCCACCAGCCGAGGAGCACCTCCGAAGTGTAACCCATATTCTCCGCCCTCTCTCTCCAAGCAGCCTGCTTCTGCTTGGTGTCCCTGTACAGCCGGTGTCCCTTCCGCCACAAATAGTCATTCTCTCTCAGCCACTCCAGCACCTCATCCTCGTGTTCCTCCTCAATGAAGTATTGCCTCCTCTCTCGTCCCCGCATACGCCTCTTCCTCCCTTTGCCAGGACCAGATGGGCCCTCATCAGAGGGGCTCCCAGGTGGTAGGGGCTGCTCCTCCATACCATCACCAGCAGCAGCACCAGCAGGATCATCATCATCATCAGCAGCAGCAGCAGCAGCATCACCAGCAGGATCATAATCAGCAGCAGCAGCAGCAGGATCATCATCATCATAATCTGCAGCAGCAGCAGGATCAGCAGGATCAGGATCAGCAGCAGCAGAGTAATCACCAGGAGCCCCAGCAGCACCAGGAGCCCCAGCAGCACCAGGGGCATGAGCAGGACCAGGAGCACGAGCAGGATGAACAGGATGAGCAAGACCAGGAGCACGAGCAGTACGAGCAGTATGAGCAAGTCCAGGAGCACGAGCAGGATGAGCAAGTCCAGGAGCACAAGCAGGACCAGCAGGACCAGCAGCAGCTTCAGCAGAGTACGCAGCAGAAGCACCACTGCCAGGAGCAGCTTCAGCAGAAGCTCCAGCACCAGAAGAGTGAGCCCGAGCAGCAGAAGCCTCAGCAGAATCAGAGTCAGGGACAGGGGGCGGGAGGGTGGCGCTGTCCCTCTTGCCAGGGATGGCGGCAGGTTGCTGAGACTTTCGCTTCTTCCCCATGGTTGTGGGGTTGCTGGCTGGCAGGGTGGCTGGCAGGCACCAAGTCTGGCAGGAAGCCTGGCAGGAAGCCTGGTAGGAAGCCTGGCACCAAGGCTGGCAGGAAGTCTGGCAGGAAGGTTGGCAGGAAGCCTGGCATGAAGCCAGGCAGGCAGGCAGCAAGGCTGGCAGGCAGGCTGGCAGGGAGGCTTGGAGGCAGGCTGGCAGGAAGGCTGGCAGGAAGGCTGGCAGCAAGGCTTGCAGGCAGGCATGTAGGCAGGGCAGGCAAGGACTTGATGTATCCTGCAGCAAGTCTTTCCTCTGAATGCTGGCCATGTGCAAGCTGCTTCCCTTTATATCCGGGGGGCTTGCGCAATGCATCTCCCCCGCATGCGCAATTAACGCAAGGCATCCGTTAGGCTTCCTCTGTGTATCCGCTAGGCTTCCGCTGTGCATCCGCTTCATCCGCTCTGCATCCGCTCTGCATCCGCTTCATCCATTCCGCGTCCGCTTTGCTGAGACCCCCCGGAAGCCCTGCGGATGTGCCATTCGCTCCCATCCACTTCATCCGCTAGGCTTCCGTTCCGCATCTGCTTTCCGTCTGCCCTGCATCCTCCCCGCGTCCGTGCTGTCCGCTCCGGCTATACAAATTTTTGCCCCTTTTGAGAGCAGATAACAATGGATGGAACATTTTGCTCGTCCGTTGTGTTTGTTTTGCATCCGTTGGGCAGTGTGACAGGGCCTTAACATAGTTTCAATATCTTTGGGTATCTGGAGTAGATTTGCTTTTTGTAAATATTGCTTTATACTTACCTCTTCTATCTTCTCTTGTTCATACAATTTCCCATAATAGTCTTGTATAATTTTTTCTTCTCTTTATTACCAAAGCAAACTTGCCCTTGTTCATCTATTAGCTGCATTATTTTTCTTGATTCTCTCTTTTTTTCTCAATTTATATGCTAACCACCTGCCTGGTTTATTTGCATCTTCAAAGTAATTCGGTTTGCACTTCTAATTTTTTGAGCTAATTCTTCTTTTTCCATTAATCCCATTTAAGTTTAATTGTGTCCATTTTTATTTTAATGTCTCTTTTCTGTGGAAGCTTCTGAAACTCTTTCAATGTTTTGAAAGTTTTTCTCTGTTTTATATTTCTTTCCCTTGACTTGTCTATGATTAAGACTCCGGCATTGGCCTTCATTGTATCCCAAAGATTCTGTAATGATGTGTTCTCTTTTTTATTTTCCATAAAAAAAGGTTAGTTCTTTTTCCATTTTCTGTACAAAGTCTTTTTCCTTTAATATCATATTACTTAGAGTCCATCTAGATCTTCTCTTTTGTACTTCCCATGTGACTATTATTGGGTTGTGGTCTGCCCAAGTACTTGCTTCTATCTTAATTTCCTGTATATTGGGAATCAATTCTGTTGATATCCATATCATGTCTATTCTAGACCACGAAGCATGTCTATTTGAGTAAAATATGTATTATTTATTTTTAGCATTTCTGTCCCTCCATGCATCTTTTAGATTTATTTCTTCTGCAATTTGAAAAAAGGATTTTAGGAGTGTCTTTCGACTTCTCTTTATTGTTTTCTGCGCTTTATAATCCATTTTCTCCTCAATTATTCCATTGAAGTCTCGCATCATACACATATTAATATAGTCCAACTCAATTATGTTCATATGTAATTTCTTGTAAAATTCTTCCTGGTTATCATTTGGAGTGTAGATTGCTATCAAGAGTATTTTTAAGTCATTCTCTATTATTTCTACCATCAGTATTCTTCCATCATCATCTGTATAATTCTGTTCCACAGGAATTGTATCTTTAATATGTAGAACCACTCCTCTTTTCTTACATCATGTCAACGCAGTAAATATTTTCCCTAATTTTGGTCATGCCAATATTTGTTCATGCTGCTTTTTAATATGTCTTCTTGTGGGCAGATTATGTCAAATTTTAATTTCTCCAATTTGTGAAATATTTTCCTTCTTTTAATAGCTAAATTAAGTCCATTTATATTAATTGTAATCAATTTTTTCTCTTCCATTTTTATACTTTACAGGAGAGATTTATGGGTCAAGTAGATCTTGATCCTCATTGCTCTCTAGGTTCATTGCCTACTGCACCTTCTTCTTTTTCAGTTGCAACCAGACAATCCTGTTGAAATCCAATTAGTGACTCTTCTCTTCTTTCCCTCCGAAATATTCTGTGTAGAAAAGCTCTGCTTTTTCAATTGAATCAATCCTGTGTCTTTGCCCATGCCATATAATCATGAGGCCTTCTGGTATCAGTCATCTGTAGTTAACACCTTTTTTGAGTAACATTTTATCAAAAATTGTTTTTCTCTTCTTATTTCTCTCACTCTTCTTGGTATCTGTTTTAGAACCACAATTTCTTTATCTTTATGTTTAGTGTTTTTCTCTTGCCTCTTGGAGTATTTGTGTTTAATAGTTTTCTTCGTGAATTTTATAGGGACTTGGTCACTTATTTCTCATTGCATATTTTGTAAAGACACGAAACACCTCATTCATTCCATCCATCATCTTCTCTTTGGTTATCTCCAATACTTCTGCAGGAATTTCTGTCATTATTTCTGGAAGGTTTTCACCCTTTTCTTCTTCTACATTCTGGAATCTAAGATAAAACTCTGACCTGTCCATTTCCCATCCGAACGAGCTCTTATCCTTTTCAACCACATTCAATCAAGTATCAATATCTCCAATTTTCTTATCTCTTTGTATATCCTATTCTTCAATTTTCTGGAGTCTATCCTCATGTTTCATCATCATCTGGTGGATATTCCCAACCTTTTCATATGTCTTTTCAGTTCTTTGTTCAATATTTTCAATTCTCTTTTCAATGTTCTCTGTTCTTACTTGTATCTTTTGAATTCCTTGAATAATCATCTGTAATGTCACTTCCTTATCTTTTTCCTGTTGCAACATGATGTGTATTGATTGTTGTCCTCCAGATGGTGGAGATTGGTATCAAAGAAGCAGTAGTTGTTGTCTTTCTGCTCATCTCCCCCCCCCCAAAAAAAAAAAAACAGGCAGCAAAAAGGAAAAAAAAAGAAAAGGAAAAAAAAGGAAAGGAAAAAAATGTCTGGATAGGGGGTGGGGTGGGGACAAAAAGGAAAAAAAAAAGCCAGCTAAAAGCAAACTCTGCCGCTATATGATGTCCAAAGCTCTTTCATCAAGTTTCAAACCAGATTTATAGTTCTCTCTTCAAAGTCACCACAATCTTCTTTCTTTCACTTAAAAGTCTTCAGACTCCAGCCATTAATGGTCCAAAAGAAGAGCACCTGTGTAAACAATGTTCATGCTCATCCAGCTGTCTTCTGAATACATTGGCTCAGAGTCCTTGACTATAGCAACAGTTTATAAACAAGAAAGAGAAAACAATGCACCCAAGCCTCTGGGTGGCAGTGTGACTTATTACCCTCTTCTTTCACTTCCCCCTCCAATCCAGAACCAAACAAAAAGAGAAAGAGAAAAATAAAAAAGGCTAATAAAAAGTTTTAAAATGTTGAGGAATTAAGTAAAAAAGAGTCCTCTTAAACAAAAGAGACCTTTAAAAAAAAGGAAGGAAAACCAGTCCAGTTTAAAAATGGAAGCCGATCACAAAATTTCCAACCATAAAAAAGGAGGAAAAAAAAATCACTAAATTTAATACCGGCTCAATCTCGCCATTTAATCACTTCTATTTTCACTTTTAATTGTAGTTTTAAAATCTTTAGGATGTTCTTTAAAAAAAAAGTGGTATACAAATTGTCTCACCAGACTGACACACTTTCTCCACTTTCTTCCGTACCGGAACTGTCCCAGCTTCAGCAGCTTGATGGCTGCCTCTCTGCTGTCGGCATCAAGGGCTTCTCCTGGATTGACCAGGGACTTTGCAGTGTCCCTGGGATCGACAGGATGAGTCCTTTTCAATCACCATCTCTACAGGATGATTTAGGTCCTTGAGTTCCATCCAGCAGCAAAAATGTTGATGGCGATCTTGGGGCATAAAGATCGCCCATTGTATCACCGCGACACCAGCTCCACCCTCTCCAAAGAAAAGAACTTTTAAAAGTGGAAAGTGATGTAGAGCACCACCAAATGGTTAAAGACATTTTTCCTTCATGATTTTATGGAAAATCATTGATCTTATAATTGCTATGAGATAAAAGAATAATAATAAAAAAAAGAACCTCAGAAACTTTAAAAAAGGGAGAAGAAATTGTAGTAATAAGATAAATGAATGCAATATCTGGGACTGTTGAATGTTGATTGTGATAAAGAGACAGAAGGATTAATAAGGGCAATAGAGACAAAAGGAGACCTTTGGCAAGGATCACAACAAAACACTTTGAATTTTAATTATTCAACTGATTAAGCAAAATGGAAGAAATAAGCAAAGACTTTAAGTCAGAATTGCAAACAAAAGTGGAATGCTGACAGAAAGAAGGGAATTATTGGACATACTGGCAAAAAAAATAATGGCGATGCAATTTGTAGAAGAACAAAGAAATCTCAGAGAGGAGGAGTTAAAGGAAGATGAAAGTGACTCAGATGAACAAGGAGAACAAGAGATATTGCCAAAAGACATTAAAGGAACTAAAACTATGACATTGATTACAGAGTTAATAAGTACAAGAGAAAACGCTCCCAGGATTAAACAAAAGAAGAAGAAATTCTACAAAAAGAAACTTCAAAAAAGAGAACAGGAAAGGGTGGGAAGAAGATGGATGATTGGCAGATGGAAATAAAAAGGAAAGATTGGGTAAACTTAGAAAAGGGAAAACTTGCTAAAACCAAGAGAAATGACAAGGCCGAGAGATTTAGAGATAAGGGTTAGATAGGATTTAAAAGGGGGATGCTACATGGGAATGTATTTGGATATTTTTTTTATTAGAAACTTAAAATGGGGAGATTTTAAATTCAAAATGTATTGGGAATTACCCTAATAGTATTAAATATATATGTAGAGAGACTCACAGACAAACACAATACAAAAGCTTGATGATGGCAGATGAGATACTGCCGAAACGTTGATACAACTTTAAAAGCACAACCACAATGATGTGGGAAAATACCAGAACATGAAATAGAAAATAAAATTGACTGAATAAAGTATATAAAAAAATAAGAAAATATGGATCATATTGGAATATTATGAGAATATTATATAATAATTAAAAAGAGGGGAATGAAATTTTATTTAAATTACCAGGGTAAAATTTGACTATGTGGAAATAAAGAAAAAATATGAAATGTTTATATGAATAGTGTTGGAATAAATATAAAAGATATTGTACATTGTGGAATATACCATGAGGATCCTAAATATATTAATTTTACTTTAATCTTGCTTTTTTGCGTGTTTACTATAAATTGGTCTTGAGTTAATTAATGATGATAATAATGCATCAGGTAAAATAAAATAGGTGGAAAGCTGAAAATGGAAATATGTGAGGAAATGATTTTGATATTGAATTAATGATTTGAAATGTGAAATGGAAATTAGTTAAAAAATTGTGTAGTGGATAATTTGATGTGTTATTAAATAAGAAAGTTGAAAATGTAAGTATGACTATGTATACATGCTGTAATCTGGAACCATGTTCCTCACGTGAGGAGATGTGTAAAAAATAAAAATAAAAAACTTTTAAAAAAAATGACACTAGAGTTAAATGGCATCAACTTAGAAATGGCACCAAACTCCATTGCTCTGAATGACCTTCCCTAGCAATCTCTGGAGACAACAGGCCATGTTGAAGGACAGCAGACATCAATTTCCTGGGTGTTGAACTCTCTTCCCCAGCATCACTTTCTGCACTTGCCCTGACAGGAAGGAAGGACCACAACCACAACAGAACAATGATCCCATGGGTGTATCTCCTCTGCAGATGGAGCCCAGAAAAAGTTCAGGATCCCAAGAGGAGAAGTTGCTTTTTGCACCTTTGAGACCTGTGGTGCTATATCTCCAGTTTTTGACTTTGATGTAGGCATTAGACTTTGGAAGCCACATGCAAAGGATCTTCTATCAGAAAAGGATAAATTCCTTGGGTGAAGCTCTCTGGGACCAAGTTTTGGGACAGGTACAGGCTCTGCTCTTGATTGCACCTTTCTCTCCTGAAACTGCATGATTCTCTGTTTAGATCAGGAAAGCCACTTGCACTTCTCAGAGTCTTTGAATTTTTCCAACTGTTCCTGTTGTTTGTGTTAGAAACAGGAAGTGGATTGATTAATGCCATGAATGATGGACCTCCTGTCTCTGCTTCTGCTGCTGCTGCTGCTGGTGTCTCCATCATTCTGTGGGAAGCTGAGAAGGAAATGCCCATTGAGTTTGGAGCACCAGGATGGGAACAATCGATGGAGCTTTTACAGGCCAGGAGACCATCTCATTGGTGTGGTCACAACTGAAACATATGTGTCCCCTACAATGTGGCCTTTCAACAGCCCTCCTTCCATACCTTCTTCTTCGTAAGTCATGCAGGGTGATGGAGTCGCACTCTGCCCATGTGCAATTCTAACACTCTCCTTTTCTTCTTTTTTTTTTGAAATTTTTGAAATTAATTTTTAGAGACAAACATAAGCAAACACAACACAAAACATAAAACATCTTTTTTGAAATTGGCTTGATCCCAGGTTACATCTCTTTGTACAGACACAAATTCAAGTTCATGCTCATTTTTATATACCATTCCATATCCTATTACCATTCTACATTTTTCTATATAGCTTCTCCCCTCTTTTAACTTTCTTAATTTTATTTTTGTTTCATCTCAATTCAGATCATTATCATTGTACTTATAATCTTTGTCTGTGCTGTTTCAGCTGTCTATTATCTTTTCTCATAAAACAAAATTCCTCCTGTAGTCACTGATTGGAGTATGATGCCTTTATATCTTTCCCCTAAAATTATAACACTTAATATAAAACATAACTTCCATTCGGATTCTGTGTAGTACATTAAATTTTAAAAAGAGAAAAAAATATAAATATATAATTAAAACAACGGTCCATATCAAATTCAATTCTATCATTAACGTTAATATTCATTTAAATTTTAAAAATTTAACACATTACTTTTCAAATAAGTATCGTGCTTCTATGGGAACACTTATAAACTTTCCATAATTACTTCCCCCCCATTTCACTTACATTTTAAAACATTATGTCATTAAAATGTTCCCATTCCTTTCTAAATGAATCCTCTCATTTGCTTCATTCCATTTATTTTATTCACAAATGTTTCACTAAATTAATCATACGTTGTTTCCAATTTTCTAAGATTATTTCTCATACAAATATAATTATACAATCATATGTACCTTTGCAGAATCACTTTTTTAATTAAATTTTACCCATTGTCTCTAAATAAGTCCTGTTTCTTTACATCTTGCTTCACACTCTTGTAGTTTCTCTTCCCTTCCCTCCTCTTTTCCTTCTTTTCTCTGTCCTTTTTACCCCCCTGTCTCTCCACCTCGATTTCCCTTTTCTGTATTCCCTTTTTCTGTTGCTTTCTCACATTATATCCACTTTTCATCTTATTTTTCCCTTTTTTGGTTGTTTTTTTTAGGTCTGAAATTCTCCATTCTCTTTCCCCTCTTTCCCCTTTCTTCCTCAAGTAAAGTTACTTGTTCATTAAAGATGGCTTCTTCTTTGTCCCAATCTTCTTGTTGCATAGTATTTTCTTGTAGTTTCTCATAGGTACAGATTGCCATTTCTAAGAATTGAAAAAAGGAACGAAGAGAGCCCTTCCTTTCTTGTTCCTCTTCTTTGAGTTTTTAAAATTCCATTTTCAGTTCGTCCACAAGTGATGCCATTGTAAATATTTTTTTTCTTTTAAAACAACCACCCAAGTGTTTTTAATCCTTCAAATATAATTCCAAAAGTCCCAAAGTCATCAAGCAATCCAAATATACACAAGCTGTTTCTTTTGACACTTTCTTCTTTTTTTTTTCAATTTCTCTTCCTGGGGTTAGTATTTAGTTACAAAGTACCAGTTAAAATGTATCTTTTAGAAGTCCTGTTAAAATTTAACTTTAGATTCTTTGGATTCCGGGCTATCTCCTCCTTCCAGATCCTGTTCTTATTCTCTTCCTCTCCCTTCCCACTTACAGAAAAAAAAAAAAAATTCTTTCTCTTATTTTTTTCCTTTTTTATATTCAGAAATCTTTATTGTCCCCTTAGCATTAAATTTTCCAGCTTAAATACCTGTTGATGCCAAAGCAGATTTTTCTGATTTCTCGTTCATCTCTGTTCACTGTTAATGTAAGGAAGGAGAGTGAAGGAAAAAAAACTTTCCCTTTTCACTTTCATTTGCTGCTTCTGAATCTTCTTTGGGAGTGATGTATCTTTTTTTAAAATTTAAGTTCCAGGATACCTTAACTGTTACTTCTTGTCCTGGTCAGCCAAAACTTTCACTTCAGCACTTTCTTCCTCCTGCACATTCTTTTCAACACTATCCTTTTCTTCTTATTTCACTTATTTTTGTACCTTAGGACTTGTCTAATTTCCTGGATGATTTTTATTTCCATGGCTTCCCTCTTTTGCCTTACTTTGTGGAAGAGAGTCAAATCCAAAGATGGGGTTGAAAAAAAACCTGAAGGAAATCCACATGATTTTCCTTTCTCAGTTCAGTCCTGAGTTCATCACTTGAATAATGACCTATGTTTAAGTTGTGATTGAAACTATTGTGGCCTCTCTCAGCCCATTTCAATTGTTGCATAATTGATAACAAATAACAGATAATCAGAATTGCAAGGGACCTTGTAAGTCATCTAGTCCAAACCTCCGCCCAAGTGGGAGACCCTACATCACTTCTTACAAATGGCAGTCCAATCTCTTCTTGAAGGTCTCAAGTGATGGTGCTCCCACAACTTCCGAGGGCAATTTCTGTTCCATTGGTTGATTGTTCGCACTGTCAGAAAGTTTCTCCTTATTTCTACATTGAATCTCTCCTTGTTCAGTTTCCATCCATTATTCCTTGTCTGCCTACAGATACTTTAGAAAATCGCTTGACCCCTTTCTCCTCTCTGTGGCAGCCCCTCAAATATTGGAAGACCGCTATTCTGTCTCTCCTGCTCTTCCTCTTCACTAGACGAGCCAAGCCCAGTTCCTGCAACCATTCATTATATGTTTTAGTCTCCAGTCCCCTAAGCATCCTGGTTGCTCTTCTTTGTACTCTTTCTAGAGTCTCAACATCTTTTTTGTAATCTGGTGAACAAAACTGGATGCAGTACTCTAGGTGTGGTCTTACTAATGCTGTATATTGTGGTATTAGTACCTCCCTTGATCTTGATTTTATCCCTCTGTTAATAAAATTTAGGATTGAATTAGCTTTTTTGGCTGCTGTTGCACATTGCTAGCTCATATTTAACTGGTTGTCCATTAAGACTCCAGGATCCCTCTCACAATTACTGCTATTGAGGCTGGTTTCACCCAGTCTATATGTGTACATTGGGTTTTTCTTGGCTAAGTGGAGGACTTTACTTTCCTCTACACTGAATTTCATTTAGTTGGATACGGCCCAGTGTTCTAGTCCATCAAGATCCATCTGAATCTTGAGCCTATCTTCTTGGATGTTAACTGTTCCTAGATCATTAAATTTGGATCAATGTTGGCTGAAGGCTTAGCAGGTTTGTGAAGGATTATATATTTTAAAAGTATTTGTTGTCGTTGTTCACTATAACATGAACATTATTTTTACAATAGAGAGATTTCTGATTCAAAAATTGCCCTACAATCAATTTTTGCTCTTGAAATGGTCCACAAGAATTCCTGGCTCCTCCACAATCTCACACTTGGCTACAACATCCACGACAACTATATAAGCACCTTCCGTACTTCAGATGCCTTGCTGGACATGCTCTCCACTGGAGACGCCAATGTCCCCAACTATGGCTGTGGGAGGAAGGAGAAATTCCTGGCTCTGATTGATGCAGCTGACAGGGACATCTCCATCCAGATGTCAACATTAGGAGGCACCTACAAAGTCCCACAGGTTTGTGTGTGTTTTTCTCTATCTAGTAAGGTGAGTGGGGTGGTGGGGATGAACAACAGATCCAATATCTTCATAGAATTCAAGAACTGTTTTTCAGAATGTTAGGGAACATAATAACTATGTTTTAGTCTATTATGTTCATCTTCAAATTCACCTTTAAAGGCCTGAAGAGCCATAAGCTCCCTATAGAGGATATTCTACTGAATATTCAACTATTGAAAAACTATCCAGGTTTTGAGGTCCTCCATTAGCATGTTCATTTTCACACATCAATAATATCTGCCTCATCCAATTGGAATCAAGTTGGCAATTAGTTAGTACCAACAATTAGTAAGATCACAGGATCTGAAGAGAATCTTTGGGATTGATAAAAGGAGTTCAGCTCCTGCCTTCAGAGATAATTATGAATTTACAAAAGTTTTACTTTGTATAAATTCAGGGTATATAATTATTGGTTTAATATTAAAGCGATGAAACAGACATAGTCCCAAAACAGACAAAATTTCAATTAAAGACTTACTGGATTGTACAACTGTCAATTTCTGTTAGCAGTTGTGGTCTCTTAGTCTCTTGTACATCTAGAGAAGAAGCTGAAAAATTGTTCCACAAAGAATTTGGGATATAGAAGCTGAGAAAGAGGTTTCAGTCTTCAAAATAGCATATAATACAGCCCTATATTTTAGATCCAAACATTGTATCTGACCTCTGCTACTTTGAATCTAATTGTTGAAATTGTAGAGGTTACACAGAAATTTACATTGCATTTTTTATTGTTTTTTATTTAACATGATTTTTTGTTTCATTTTTACATACAATCTTGTTAAATATTTAACTGTCTTAAATATTTAAACCATGACTAAGGAACAAACTGTTCTAATATGTTAATCAGAACAAATTGGGTTTGTCAATAACTAATATTTTGGAGTTGATCTGGACCACCTTGTAACATACTATTCTTCATTACTTTTTCAGATCACTGCTGCAATTCCTTCAGAGGCTCTGAGTGATAAAAGGAGATTCCCCTTTTTCTACCCATTGTTCCCCAAAGAAGGATTCCACTACAATGCAATTGTCCAACTGCTCCTCCATTTGAGATGGACCCTGGTTGGTCTGTTTGCTTCAGACACAGAGAAGGGAGAGAATTTCATGAGGACTTTCCCTCTGATGCTTGTCAGGAATGGAATTTGTGTGGTTATATCACAACAATTTACAACAACAGGACAAACAGCACACCTCAGGGAGGCCCTCTCTAAGTGGAGACAAGTCAACATCTTTGTTCACTTCATAGAATATATTTCCATCTGGGACAGAATTCTTCCTTTCCATGAAGCACTTCTGCATTTGCCAGGGCCTATTGAAGGAAAAGTCTGGATCCTCACAAATTTTGCAGGGTATGAAATAAAGAAGCACAGACTTCTCAGATACATCCATAGTATTTTGAACGTTGGTTGTCTATCAAAAGAAGGGCCAATGGATGCTGCCTTTGAACCCCATTTCTTTGTGGAAGATCAGTTTCAAGATCATTATTTTCACTGTTCCCTTTCCAAGCATGTCTTTTCCGTCAAAGGCCACAGAAGATGCACCCAGAAAGCCCCACTGGAGACCCAGGAGAAAAAGAACAGAAGACAGATCAAAAATAACCCCCATTATTACAATATCATTCAGACTCTGGCCCAGGTCATGAACACCGCTTATTCCTCCAGATCGAGGAGGGAAAGGAAGGAGGGAGAAAAGAGGTTGGGGGCTCTGAGGCTACAGCCGTGGCAGGTATGGGGGTCCCAATAGGGATCCATTAATCTGAGATCCTTTGGAGAAGGAACCCAAAAGAGAAGGAGGGGAACATCTCAACCTTCTTGTGCTACAGAAGGTCAAGAGATTTGCACCATCTAATTGCTCCTGTCTGATGCTCCAGAATAACAGGGACCAGATCTGAAGTTTCTGTCCAGCCTCTGTTGGAAGAAATCTCCTTCTGGGTTCAGTTCCAAGTGGGGAAGAAAGACGCTGGAAACATGGTGACTGCTTGGAAGATGGTTTAATGGTAGACTGGAGCACATGCCTTGGTTGAGGAAAGGAGGGCTGAGGTGCTGAGAGTGCAATTGTTTTATGCCTTCTGATGGGATTTGAATTTCAGCTTGTATTCTGGTTGGTTGTCAGGCTCCCATAGGGCCATTCAGGGGCAACTCTGTAGCCTATCCTGAGTCCCAGGCTTGGTTGAGCCTGGTTGGATGATGATGTAATGAAAGGGTTTTGAGGAATTCCTATATAGCTTCACCTGGAGTGGATCTTTGTTATGTAAAATAGACTGGCCTAGGCCAGAGTAATGGTCCATTAACAAAGGTGGGAGGGAGGATGAGTTTCAGGGGTGGGATTCAAATTTATTAACAACTGGTTCTGTGGGTGTGGCCTAATTTGTGGATGTGGCTTGTTGGTAATGTGACTGGGTGGGAGTGGCTTGCTGACTGGGAGTCATGACTGGTAGTCATGTGACGGGTGGGTGTGGTCATATGACCATGTGTCTGGCAACCGATATTTAAGTGGTCCTCACTTAATGACCAGGTCCTTGCTAAGTGGCCAATTGCTTAGCAAGTGATTTTTGCCAGTTTCCAAGTCCTGGGGGACTCTGGAGAGGGCAAGGCGAGGTGCGTGCAGATACAGGGAGGGCTGCAGAGGGCTGTACAAGGGTAACTCAATTTCACTTCTTTGCTCTAATGACTAAGTATTAAAAAAGATATTTTTTAAAAAAGGTAGTTTATTATGTCATGTCGTTGAAGCTTAAATAATAAAAAGTACAGAAAAACTACATTTTAAAATATTCATCAAAAACTATTACATAACCAAACTTTACAAAAAACAATAACATTTAAAGTACTCCCAAACTGTTTTTCTATCATCGTCCTAAGTTACAATTTTCTTGTGTTTAACCTGAGCATCTTCAGCTGTGTGATGATGTGCCTGTAACCACTTCTTTATTATAGGAACAGGGTCCCATTCCTGCACAGGGAAGCCAATTAGACTGATGGTGAGGAGGTTTGTAATATTGGAAACTGTCAGGCAACTTTTCTGCCTTCTGAACATATTATGAACCCCCTTTCCACCTCTGCTGAGTTGACTGCAATAGTTTTAATTTTTAGAATCTTTTAGTACATTTTCTATGAAATCACGATAATCATGAATATTGATTTCATAATTGAAAATTTGACCAAATGCAACCAATTGTCCTTCAGCTGCTCTTCATGGAACCAACACTTCTTCAATGTTCCAATAATCTGATTCCAAATAATTTAGAAATTTTAATTGATCAATGTCTTTAAATTGGCAGCCTGTTTTTAAATGTTCACAATCCATCAATCTTTTCTTCAAATTAGTTACAATACTTTGTATAAGTTTTTCATGAGGAAATCCCACAAATTGATGATTTTATATAAAATTTATATTTTTAAAGATTTATGAAGTAATTAATTCATCAACCTTATTTCATATGAACCCTTTTCCTCTATAAGCATTTCAAATGATCTAATTGATCTTATCACAAGTTTTTCAGCCTTTATAATGTCTATATTTCTCACTTGCAATGCATCAGAAAGGAGTGACATTATAGTTAGCACATCAATCATAAAGGCCAAATCAGTGAGAAAATATGAGTTTTCAAGACGGGCAGCCATACCGGGGCATTTTTTATTTGAACAGAAAAACTGATGTAGTGCTGGATAAGTGTGCCACACAGCCAGGTTTGATCTTAAACTACAAGCAGCCCATCTTGGTCCAAAAACTCTACCAATTTTTATAATTTCAATCTCAAGTTGTTCGGAAATTTTGTTAAGTTCTTATTTGATTGATGGAAAACTAGAATATATTTCATCATTAAAAAATTGAAAATGATAAATTTGCTTTATTTCCTTATAGAATCATCTAAAACAAGTTGCAGACGATGTTTTAAACAATGCCATATTATAATATTTGGAAACTCTTTGGCTATCCTAGTGCTTACCCCAGATTTTCTCCCAAGCATAACTCAAGCTCCATCAGAGCAAAATCCAATTAAATGTTTCTACAGAACATTTCTATTAAACATATTCCTATTAAACCCAACTTTATTCAAACTTTCTATAACCGAACAATATATTATCTCTGCTATCGTCTTTTGTTTATCTAATTCTACTAGTTCAAGGAAAATTGTTGGTGAGAAAGCTATACCCTCAACTTTTAAATACACGATAAGAACTGGTTTGGAAGATATTGTTGAGGTTTCATCAGTTATGTTTCCTGATATTTTTTGCAATGAAATCTACTATTGCAACTGCAGTTCTACGTGAATGCAACCCTGTTCCCAAATCTAAACCATTTGTTATTTGTGATTCAATCAGATCTTTTATATATGAAAATGGTCCGCACGTTTGTGCCAGACTATACACTATAGTAAACACTCTACATGTACAACCCAGATATTTCTCAGTCATCTTCTCCAGTCCTTTACTTTTGACATCCTGCTCACATTGCTTCAACTTCTTTGCACAGATGTTGTGAGCCTTAGATGAGAAATGTTCCTTCAATTTTTTTCTGAGGAAAGCTTTCTTTACTCCTTCCTGATGGTTCAATTTGGTAATTCTTCCACTCCTTAGTTCCGTGGACATTTTTTTCTTTGGTTGAAATTTCAAATCTTCTGCAATACTTGCAACCTATTTTTTCTGGGAAACGTCCAGTCCATCATCTTTTTCCCTAAAATTATTGTACTGCTGCAGTGTTCCTTAAATGTCTGATTCAGCTCTTCTAGTACCTGATGATGTGCTGGCTCCTTCCTCTGGTCATGGTGTGGATGATGTGCTGGGTCCAGTTTCTTTGATAGATGATGTGCTGGCTCTGATTTCCTCAGATTCCAATGGTTGTGGTTGTGACTCTTGGATCTTCTTTTGTTTTCTTGCCGAAGAAAGCAGACAAACTCATTTGCCTTTTCATTTTGGCAATGTGCTACAATTTTTTTTAAAATTGGTTTGGACTCGATTGTTCTTGTAAATTGAGTGGTGAAGGCAATGGCAAGCAAAGAAAGCAGGTGAGGAATGGAGATCTTCAATATTCAGTTACTTTTAAGAGTCCCTGACACCATAGCTAGTTAGTGTTTAAAAGATGTCATGTATTAAGTCACGGGAAAAAAAGACTTGAGACCTGCGTAACTTCAGCTCTTTATTAAAGGTAGAGATCTGTGCTGGACCTGCGAGCCATGGCAGCCCTTCTTATAGGGCTTGCCAGTGGCTCGCATCCAATGACGGCTTTCTGAATCTCCCGCAATCGGCGTGGCCAATTGCAGTTGATTCCTTACCAGCCAATCACTGTCGTTCTCTCGTCCAATCACAGTGCAGTCCGTGTTAACCAATCAGGTGAGGGTATTCCAAGAATGCTAATATGGAACACCCCTCTTCTCTTGGTTTGGTCCCTCCTATGTAACGTAGTCCTGTAGGTAGGCAGGGCTTTTAATCTGCGTACTTGACCTGCGCAGCTCAGTTGTTCCGTGTTCTTCAGCCAGTTTGGATGGGATCTTTGTTGCTCCTGCTGTTCTGTATGGAACCGCCTGGAAGGGTGAGTCAGGCCTTTCGCTGCAACTCCCACCCGGTCTCCTGGGGTCAGTCGAGTTGTCAGCTTCTCTGTTCCCGGCCGGTCTTTCTGGGCTGGTTGAACTGGCTTGGCTGTTTCCTCCAGGCGAGGTTCCGTGTGGGTCGTCTTCTGCTAGTTCCCTTCTGCTGCCCTTGTTTGCTGGTAAGTATTGTTGGTTTCTTTTTCTATTTATTGGTGTTGGTGGTGGTTGCTCGGTTTGTATCGGTTGGGCGTGATCAGTTTGCTGTTGTGCTGTGGGAGGATTTTCTCCTTCCTTTTGGTAAATGTTTGGGGTTTCTCCCCCTCCCCTCTAGTTTTTGTATTTAAGTCTTTTTGTGGTGTTTGTGATGTTGCTCGTATTGTTGGAGGTTGTTCTTGACCTTAGTTGGTCGATATGTCATTTCCAATTCCTTCCGTCCTCCGTTTCTAGCTGGTATGACTGGGGACCTGTCAGGCAGGTACCCAGAGTGGGTCCCCTGAAAAGTTTTTTGCATAAACTGTGTCTCCCGGATTAAATGTGCGGTACCTGCTATACGAGTCTGGTGGTTTTTCGGAATTATATGTGGGGTGCAGTCTATCTAGGTGAGATCGGAGTTTTCTTCCCATGAGGAGCTCTGCTGGGCTTTTGTTGATTTTTGAGCTGGGTGTTATATGTTGTATTGTCAGTAGTTTATTTATTTTTTCGTGCATGCTCCCTGCGTCCATTTTTTCTAGGGCGTCTTTCGTGTACCTGACCATTCATTCCGCGGGCGCTGTCAATGCATGCCGTATGCCCCATTTGGTGAGAAATTTTTCGAACGCCAACACCGTGAATTGCAGCCCATTGTCAGAGACTAGCAAGTCAGGTAGTCCATGGGTGGCAAAAAGCTTAGTTAGTTATTTTATGACTGCTTCTGTTGTGGTAGATTGTACAATGTTTACTTCCAACCAGTTTGAGAAAGCGTCAACTGTGATTAAAAAGGTGTGTCCTTTTGTGGGTCCCGCAAAGTCTATGTGGACCCTTGACCATGGCCCCTGGGTGTTTCCCACTTGAGGGTTGATGTGGAGGGAGGGTTTGGTCTGGATCTTTGACATTTGTCACATGTTGCCACCCATGTCTCGATGGTTTTGTCCATCTCTGGCCACCAAACGTAGCTTCTGGGCAGAGATTTCATCTTTATGATGCCTGGGTGTCCCTTGTGCAGCATGTCCAATATTCTCGTTTGCAATCTTTCCGGAATCACCACTCTGTCGCCCCATAAGATACATCCTTTTTGGGAAAATAGTTCAGTCTGTCAGTTCCAGAAAGGTTTAAACTGGTCGCTGCTCTCGGTTTCCTGCCACCCTTTTTCTACCCAACTCAAGACCTGCGCCAGTTTCCTGTCTTTGATTGTCTTTCTGGCAATGTCTGATGCGGTCGTTGGTGGTTTGGGCAATGTTTCTATTTGCAGGGTGGATGTGGTGGGTGCTGGGTCATCCTCTAGATCCGGCAGGGGGGAATGGCTTAATGCATCGGCGTGCGAGATGCTTTTCCCAGGGCGATGTATTAGTTGGTAGTTGTTGGCAGCAAGGAACTTGGACCACCTTGTCATCTGTGGTGACAAGATGTTAGGAGTGGCCTTGTTCCCTGCCATGATCCCAAGGAGTGGTTTATGATTGGTCATAAGGGTAAAGTTCCAACCGTATAGGTATTCATGAAACCGCTTCACGCTGGTGACCGCTGCTAGTGCCTCCTTGTCGAGTTGGCTTTAGTTCCTTTCTGCCTTTGATAATGTCTTGGAGAAGTATGCAATCGGTGCTTCTCTCCCATCTGGCAGAGTATGGCTCAGTATAGCTCCAATGCTGAATGGTGAGGCATTGCAGGTCACCGTCAGTGGTAGGGTTTCACTGTATTGGATGAGGACTGATTCTGATGTGAATTTTATTTTCTCGAATGCGGTTTCTTCCTGCTTGCCCCAGGACCATATGGCTGTCTTGCCGAATAACCTTTACAGAGGTTCCGCCATCGTTGCGTTTTGTGGCAAAAAAACATTGTAAAAGTTAATTAGTCCTAGGAAAGCCTGTAACTCTGCTTTATTTTGTGGTCTTGGGGCTTCCTTGATTGCTTTAATCTTTTTCTCTGTGGGGTGAATTCCATTTTTATCAACTAGGTATCCCAGGAATTCTATCTTTTCTGTGCATAGCTGGCACTTTTCCTTTTTTATCTTTAGTCCTGCGTTTTTAAACTTCTGCAGGACTTCCCTGAGGCAGCTTCCCAATTGGCTTTTGTTTTTGGCTGCTACCAAGACATCATCGAAGTATGGCACCACTCCTTTTATGCCTTGTAATGGTCATTCCATTAGGCTCAGGAACACCCTGGTGCCACGCTGACTCCAAATTGGAGTCTTTTGCATAGGAAAGCCCCCCTGTGGGTCACGATGGTTTGCGCTTCTGCAGTCTCGGCGTTGACTGGCAGCTGCTGGTATGCCTGTGCCAGGTCGAGCTTCGCGAAGACTTTTTTTCCCCCTAGTGAGTGTAGGAGGTTCTGTACCACCAGAACTGGGTATGCACTCTGTTGCAGCGCATTATTTAGGGTTGCTTTGTAGTCACCACAAATTCTCACTGACCCGTCCGGTTTTATCGGGGTAACTCTTGGGGTTTCCCAGCATGAGTGATCTATTGGCTCCAGGACCCCTTGCGCGATGAGCTTGTCTAGTTGCTCATCAATTTTAGGCTTGAGTGCGAATGGGACTCACCTCAGTTTAAGACGGATTGAGGCAATATTGGGGTTCATATTAAATGATATTGGGGACCCCCGGTACTTGCCTAATTGTCCATCGAAGACCTCTTGGAAGTCCTTCATGAGTTCCTCCTCCCAGTTTGTTTCCTCAACATGGTTGATGCCTGTCACCTCGATTCCTAATGGCACGAACCATTTGAGTCCTAACAGGCTTGGGTGGTCTCTGTCCATGATGGTTAGTGGAAGTACTTTCTCATGATCCTTGAAAGTAACGTGGAAATGTCCAATTCCAATCACGAGGATCCGGTTCCCCTGGTAGTCTTTGATGGTTAGTTTTTGACTTTCCAGCTCCCGTTTTTGTAAACTGGACCCTTGATTGTGTCCCAAGATACCATGGAGAGGTAGGATCTGGAATCCACTTCCATGTTGCACTGCCTGCCTTCGATGCTGACCTGCACATGCACCTTTCTGGCGTCGGTGTTGTTTGAATGCCCAATGGTGACTGTTTGGTGTGCTTCACCTCTCCGTCGGGCTTCACTGACCCGCTTGCTTCAACCGTCGCAGCTCCAGCGGTTCTCTGTATGCTTGTCCTAGTTCCTGGGGGATGTATTGTCATGTTACCTCGGGCTGTAGTTTAGTTTGTTGTGGCAGACCTTGGTGATGTGCCCCCGTTTCTCACAGTGCTGGCAAATGGCATCTAAGAACCAGCACTCTGAATGGGGGTGGTCGCCACCACATCCGGCACACTGAAAACCCGACTTACGACCTCTCCGCTCCCGTTGGTCTTGCTCTGCTTGCAATCTGTGGATTTCCTCCTCCTCATCTTCTGTATTGGGAGAGGAATCGACATCCGTGTGGTGTGCTGTTGTGGCTTTGTGACCAACCTCAGGTCTTTTCTCTGGTGATGAGTTGGTCTCCAAAGTTATTTGCCGGTCCCTTGCGTTCATTTGGCGCATCTTGGCCACTGACTTCTTTGTGGCCTCAGCTGCAATGGATTCAGCGATGGCTTCGGTGACCGTAATGTCCACCCGAGTCATCAATCTGCTCTGGAGTTTGGGATCTCTTAACCCAAGAACCACATGGTCTCTCAGAGCCTCATCCATGTTGGAGAAACCGCACATACCCCAGATGTTTCTTAGGGCTGCCATGAAGTCCCTGATGCTCTCTCCATCCTTCTGATCCCATCGGTAGAACTCATGTCTCCAGATGAGGTTGGGAACAGCCATGGCGTAGCGGTTTCAGAGTTGCCAGTCTAGGTCTGGCCATGCCATCTCTTTTATGTCTTCGGGCTTGGCCAGCGCTTTGGCCATCTTGAACACTGCGGGCCTGCAGTATGTCAGGAACACAGCTCTCTTCCTGTGGTTGTTTGCATCTTTCAAGTTGTTGCTCTTGAGGAACATGAGGAATCGATTGATGTATGATTCCCAGTCCTCGGTTGCCTGATCGAATGGTGCGGGTGGCAAGTTGCAGCCTGCCATCTCGACGGTTGTTCAGCTTGGTTGCCACCTGCTCGACTTGTCTCTGTCTCAGGATCCCACCTTCATCACCAGTGTTAAGTTGCGGGAAAAAGAGACATTAGACCAGTGTAACTTCAGCTCTTTATTAAAGGTATAGATCTGTGCTGGACCTGCGAGCCGCGGCAGCCCAATGATGGCTTTCTGAATCTCCCGCGATCGGCGCGGCCAATTGCGGTTGATACCTTACTAGCCGATCACTGTCGTTCTCTCATCCAATCACAGTGCGGTCCATGTTAACCAATCATGTGAGGGTATTCCAAGAATGCTAATATGGAAAATTATGGAACAAGTTTCACCAGACAAGAATGAGATGGAGCTGAAAGGAGATTTGAAAATCTACTTTCTCCAGATATAAATCTAAATCTACAGTCTATAAAAAAGATGTTGCACTGTGTCTATCAAAGAATGGCTGATATTTTCATAATTACAATTCATTAATTGAAGAAGAAACACTTAAAATGGAAATACAATTAACAAACCAAGGGAGTTTGTTATTTTGTGCCAGTAGAGGCACAAAAATCTTTCCTAGCCAAGACAACTTACCTGGGCCAACAGTCCCACTGAAATGCTCTCTCTATATCAGAGAGAGAAATAAGCCAGGGGAAGCTATGTTTGGCCCCCTAACCTTTTTAGATTGCAGCTAAAAAATATAATGAAGCTTTTTACAGCCTTATGCAGGTATATATAGTAGAAAAAATATATAATAGCACAAAATCATCTGAGAAGTTAGATTATGAATGGAATTGACAGGCACATTCACAGAGCAATACTGAATTCTTTTTCTGAAATTTATTCCTCCATTTAAAAAACTGGAATATATGAATTCAGTATTGGGCTCTGCTAGTGTAGCTATTCAAGAGGATGTAGTGTCAAGGTTAGCAAAAATGGTAAAGCAACATATAGATTTAAATTTTAAAACCAGAAATATTTTTGTTGGCACCCATATAAATAAAGGGAGTACAATACATATTTAATGTTACACGTGTTAATAGTGGCTAGAATTATGTTTGCACAACAATGGAAAAACAAAGAGTTCCCCAAAGATGAAAATGAAATTGAAAAATTATAATGTGCAGAAATGGATAGAGATAAGAGGAAGAAATTAGGCGGAGAATGATCATTGCTAGGTATGAATTAAATAAAGAAGGTTGATAATTATAAACATGTTGGTACAACTTAACAAAATTAGAAATAAGTCAATACAAAGAAATTTCAGTAATTTTTGTGTTATACTGCTGTACTTATTGATATTTGTTTCTGCTTTGCTTTTTCATTCATGAAATATTTTAAAGATTTCAGAAATTGCGCACAAGCAAGTTGTACCAACCAACACACTTTATGTAAAAGGCTAGGTCCCACTGGCCAATGGATGAAAAACGTGTGCATAAAGGACACAGCAGACAAGCAAAATTTTGGGGGTGGCTCCATCCGTTTTCATCCACTCCAAAAATTGGTGAAAATTTGCATAAACAGAACGGAAAAGAACGGATGTGGGTAGTATGTAGCGGGGTTGTTAAATGGATGTTCATCGGAAGCCTAGCAGATGAAAGCAGATGGAAGCGGATGACACCTCGAAGGGGTTCCGGGGAGAATTTCAAAGCGGACACATAGCAGAAGAGGCGGATGCATAGTGGATGAAGCGGATGCATCACATCCACCTATAGAAACAAAGGGGATGCCACACGGATGTATATCGGATGCAAAGCGTTCACTGTGCATGCGGGGGGTATGAATTGCATCTGCTCCGTGGATATAAAAGGATGCAGCACGCACGCAGTCAGCATACAGGGGAAAGACGTGCTGCCAGATACATCTTGCAGAAACACCATGGTTCGTCAGTCAGGCAAGAAGAGGAAGTCCATGCCTACTTGTCCAAGCCCTGGCAAGGTGAAGAAGGCCAGAACCAGCATCCCACCCCCTGGGACTGACTCAAAAGCTGCTGCTGCTGCTGCTGTGGTGGACCAGCACCAAGCCCCTGAAGCCCCTGAAAGCCCTGCTGCTGAAGGCCCTGCTGCTCAAGCCCCTGAAGGCCCTGAACAATCTCCAGAAGGCCCTGATGCTGAAGCCCTTGAAGCCCCTGCCAGAGGGAGGAAGAGGCAAGGGAAGGAGAAGGGAGAGAGGAAATAGTACACCGTTTCCAAGGAGCATGAGGATGAGGTGCTGGAATGGCTGAGGGAGAACGAGTACCTCTGGAGAAAGGGCCACAAACTCTATTGTGACACCAAAAAGAAGCAGGCAGCTTGGAGAGACAAGGCAGAGAGCCTGGGGGTACACTGCAGAAGTACTCCTAGGATGGTGGAAGCACATGCACTCCTGGTATGGCAAGCTACACGTCAGGAAATCCGGGCAGGCCGCCCTCAAGCTCACTGACCGGGAGATATACGTCATGGCCAAGTGCAGTTTCCTGGAGGGTGAGATCTGCCACCAAGGAGCAGCCCCTCTGAGACCCCTCTCCCTCAGACAGCCCACAGACAGCCAGTCCTCTTCCAGCCAGGAGCCAGCTACCTTGTCCAGGCAGGTATCTTCTGAGGGCCCCACAGCAGAGACCCCCTCGAAATCTGCACTCCCCATGCCGGCGGACTTGGAGGATCCCATAGAGGATGACGCCCTGCTGTCACAAATGGAGGAAGAAGCAGCGGCCACCAGAGGCCAAACCACCTCCACCCCCACCTCCAGCTCCAGATGATGTAGGCAGAGAGGCAGACTGGAGGGCCAGGACCACAGTGTGCTGCTGGAGATCAGGGACACAATGAAGACCAGCACAGAACTTCTCTCTCAGCTGGTCCACTTGGACAGAGCATCCTCGGGCCGGAACACCTTCATCAACTACATGAGCCAGACCCTGAGGGACCTGCCCGAGGTCCAGTACCAGGTGATGAAGCAGAAGATCACAGCACTTCTGCACAACCCTCAAGGCCCAGCTGAATCTGCTCCTACCCAGTCCAGGTCTGCTCCTCCACCCCAGGCGATGTCACAGCCCTTCCACGGCTTTCAACAGCCCCTCACCTACCAAGGCTATGGCTACCAGGACTTCCCACAGCACAAGCAGAACTTCCCAGTCCAGGCCCAGGTTCATCGGACACCACAGATGCCACTCCTCACCCAGCTGCAGACCAGACAGCCCCACAACATTCCTCCCAAACCTTCCTCCACCCCACAGCCAAGCCTGTCAACGGACAATCTGTCATCAGTATTGGGCCTGACATCTCAAGTCCTTGATGAAGGGCCTCTCAACCTCACTGGACTGAGTCAGCTCTCTGATAGCTTCCTGAACACACCACCACCTGTTGTACCCTCAGGGCCAAGCACCACAATGGCGCCTCAGACCAGCACTCAAGCCACATCCACAGTAATTGCCCGCTTCGCAGCTGAGACCATGGACATGACTCAGAGTGACTCAGAATAGTCTCAGAGACTGAGTTGTTTGCTTGTTTCATAAAGTTTATCTTTGCTTAAGACATTTAATACAGTTTACTTGGTTCATTTTGCTTATTTAATAAAGTCATAAAGTTTACCTAAGAAAGTTAATAAAGGTTATCTTTGCTTAAGACACTTAGTTTAGTTGGTTCATTTTGTTTATTTTATAAAGTGTTGGTGAAAACTTTGAAAAAATGGTTAAGCCTTTGCATGCTTGTGGGATAAATAAGGATAGTTATGGGACTGATAAACCTCCAGTGCAAGCATAGTGGGACAGTATGGTCCACCATCCCAGTGATCCAGATGATTTTCTCCCCCTTTTTATGGAAAATCTCGGTTGTCTGCTAGGTGTCCTTCTACATACTCTAGACATACTGCAGACATCCTAAATATTCGAGATACATCCCAGATACAAACGTTTTGTCCATTTTTAATACTTTATATACAAGATGCATACGCTTACATCCTTTCTATTTCCGTGCTACTTACGCTGTGTAGAAGTTCCATGTACCTTTTGTTTCCTCCCTCTTTCCATTTTCAGCTGCAGCGGATGTGAGTTGAGAGGATGGCCAGAGGATGCAGAGAGGATGCAGCGGACGTTTAACGGATGATAACGGACATAGAACATAGAATTTGTTGCCCATATATGTCATGGATGTACATCGTATGCAGCAGAAAGTTCATCCATTCAAAAAGTTTTGTGCAGCTCAAAACTTTTTGCACGGATGAAATCACAGTGGACGGATGCTTGACGGATAGAGCATATGAAACACGTATGCAGTGAGTACACAACGGTTGCATAGCGTTTTCCAACGGATGGCAAGCTTTTTTTAACGTTTTACATCCTCTTTGCATCCGTAAGTGCAGTGGGACTGGGCCTTAACTGAAGATAGTTTATGTTTTAGGTTTGCTTTGTTTATGTATAAAAAAATAAAACACTTTTATTAAAAAAAATTCCCTTTATGTATGCATACATGCAACTTCTTGTTATATTGATTTTGCTATACATTGATTAAAGCAGAAACAGATAATGTATTACATCAATGTAACAAGAAGTTGCCTACCTCATTTTTGGTAAGTTGCTTTTTTATTTATGTATTTATTTTTTTAGTGTCTGTTTTTGTTTTTATTAATCATTATTTGTATTGCACCCTTTTCAGAGAAGTAAAAGAGGACTAAGGGGAATGAATACTAATGAGTAGTTCTGTTCATTTTCCCCACAACAACAACCCTGTGAGGTGAGTTGGGCTGAGAGAGAATGACTGGCCTAAAGTTACCCAGATGGCTTTCATTTATCCGTAAAGGAAGTGGTATTGCTATCTTCTATAAAAAGTCCTTTTATCTAAAAACATCCAAGTTACCCAAGAGCTTGCTCTTCCTCAGACCATTGTCTGTCAACTATCCTTAAATAACACATTTCGGTTCTTACATGTTCCAGAGCCCCAGATTATGACATCCAACATGTAAACAAGCTAAATTCACTACTAACATGGGCAACATCCTTCCCACATGTTTTATCTTTCTTGGTGACTTCAATCTACCTAATATTAACTGGACCCTTAATGAATGTACAAGTGAACGCACACATGTAACCTTCTACAATGCTGTAACAAATCTGGGACTGGAACAACTAGGGGTTGAGAGAGTGGCCCAAAGTTACTCATATGGCTTTCATGATCAAGGAAGGACTTGAACTCACAGCCTCTTGCATTCTAGCTCAGGGGCTTAACCAGTAGACCAAACTGGCTCCCTTGGATATTTATTAAGCTTGGCACAATCCTTCATCCAGTGCATCATGAATGAGATACTATAATTTATCAAATCCTAAAACCAGATAGTTTTCTCCTGCTTTTTAGTCATACAGTTCTTTTTAGCAGGAAATCAGAAATATTTTTTCTGGAAATTTGGTAATGTTTAAATAAGGTCAAAGTATATTTGCATGAGAATTGTTGTAAATCTTGTAAGATAGTGATTTATCAACTCTATTATATTAATGACAACATAGAAAAATTGATGAATTATGACAAAATGTTATATCTTCCCACTTTTATGACAAATATTTAAAAAATTAAATATAATTTGAGTACTATTTTTGAATCAGTTTTTATCCACTTAATTATACCATCCCCCCCTCACTTAACTGGGTTTCTAATCACATCTCAAAATTGTTTATTACTCTTTCCTGAGATTGCGTGACATCAGCAGTATTTCCATAATCTATTTAGGAAATGAAATAATATGTGAGGATGACTTGCATAGAGTACATAAGTTATATCCCCCGCTTTCCCACAACCCATTTAGAAAGGGCAGTGATAGGAGGGAAAGACTTTGGTGGGTGGAGGAGAGATTCTGCCTGGGGAAGAACCAGATCAGAGGAGGAAACCTACAGCTGCACAAAAAAAGGGTCGGTGGGAGATTTGTACTTTCTGATTCCCAAATCCTGTCAATGCAGCATCACAGCAAAGTGGGCCTCGCTCGGGTTTCCTGTCTGGGCTTCCTGGGAGAGGATTTCCCTCACAATTTTCTTCTTCAGAAATCTGTGTTTCTGATAACCAACTTGTTGCTTTCAGGGAGTTCATAAATCTCCTTTTTTCTGTTGTTACTATATTTTGTCAAAATCTATATTGTCAAAATGTGATTCACAAATTGTGGTGAACTTTTTTCCTTCACTTGTAAGATAGTGGTAACACCTATTTTCCTAATGAAACATGTCTGTAAATTAGACAACTACAGAAGAAAGATTAAAATGTGAAAAAGTGTCTGGGATAATAAACAAAGTTTCCTGCTTTTAAAATTGCTGCATGTTCCCATTTTAGTTCCATCCTTTCCTGGAGAAGAATGAGTTTGTCAATATTTCAGACTATGAACTCTACATTGACTCAAATGGAGAGGTAGCAGCAGATCTGCTCATTTGGGGCTCCTTTGTTCTTCCCAGGGATCATCCCAGGGAAGAGACTGTGGCATATCTTAAAAGAAACAGACTTTCCATCAACCAAGATGTTCTTTCACAGCTAAAGGTGCTCAACAAGGTAAGAGAAAATTTTGATGTCTTTCCTCTGTTTTCCAAAGCCTGAGGTCCCATTTCAAGAGGGCTGATGCTGTTCCCCAAAGCTGGTTGACCTTCATTGAGAATTAAATCTGGGCAGTAGAAACCAGATTTTTTCCCTGAGGCTGTTTGGGAGACTTCAGTATTGTTCCATTTTGTGGACCCTGTACAATTAAAGGTCTCCATCAAACAGGTGAGAAACTCACAAGGGCTGGGGAATGTGTCGCTAGTAGCTTCTGGTTGTTTGTTCCTTGTGCCCAGAATAGCAACGAAGGCGGCAATTCTGCTGACCAGGGCCTGAATCCAGGTTTGGACTGTATCGGATGGGATTGAATTGTGAGTGGACAGAGGTCCTTTTGACCCCATTGGGGGAAAGAAGCTTCCTCTTGTCCTGTTTGGGGAAAATTGTCCCCTGAAGGGGCATCTGGGAGGCTCTTAAGGAGGCCGGACCTGGCCAGAGCTCTCCATGCCTCCCTTTCACCCTCCCTGGCATGGAGCAATGGGCCTTCTGCTCCTAGGAAGCAGCTCCAAGGCTTTCAGTTCACCTGAAATTATCAAGATTGTTCTGATATCACACCTTAAAATTTTGGGTGTAAGAAGAGGGGAGAAATGCGTGTTAATGGGGTCATAAGAAGGAACCAGCTGGTTATCACTTAATGCTGAAATATTTTTTCAGATCCATCCAGGGGTGGGATTCAAATTTTGTAACAACCGGTTCTCTGGGCGTGGCTTAATTTGTGGGCATGGCTTGGTAGTTATGTTACCAGATGGGTGTGGCCAGGTGGCCATGCAACTGGCAAACCAAATGCAAGTGGTCCTCGCTTCATGGCCAGTTGCTTAGCAAGTGTTCTAATTTATGACTGATCTCCCCAGAGCTCCTCGACCTGTTTTTGGAGTTTTGACAACCTCACACACACACACACACACACACACACACACACACACTTCTAACCCTGCTATTCTTTGATTCTGTATGGATCTCCTGCTGGAGCAGGGGTTGGACAAGATGACCTCTGAGCTCCCTTGCAGGCCAGCCCTAGATTGCTGTTCTACTTCAAAGAGTCTTCTGAAGCCAGGGTTTGTGTCCATCCTTCCTCTCCTTTTTTACTCTCTCCCTCCCTCCGTCCTTCCATGTATTTATCTATCCATCCAGATATCTCATTCACTTTCTCCATTCTCCTTCTCTTTCTTTTTCTTTCTTTGTCCCTTCCTTCCATCTCTCCCTTTCTTTGTCTACCCTTTTCTTCCTTTTACTTCCTTTCTCTCTTTTCTTTCTTTCTCTTTCTTTCTTCTTTCTTGTCTCTCTCTTCCTCTCTCATTCCTCTTTTTCTCTTTCCCTCTCTTTTTCTCTCTTTCTCCTCTCTCTGTACCTCTCTCTGTGTCTCTCTCTCTGCCTCTTTCCCTATCTTCCCCCCCCTTTGTGTGTGTGTGTGTGTTTGTGTGTGTATTTGTGTAAAAGAGAGGCGTGGATAAGTCTGACCAGGTCTGATCTTTTGAAGAACCTCCCCAACTATGAACCTGCCCTTTCAGTGGACACTTTTCCCCAAGCGGGACGAAGCTTTTCTCCAATGGGACCAAAAGGACCTTTACCCATTCATGATTCAAATTCATCTCAATTCAGGCCCTGCTCAACTGAATTCCCTTCTTCTTTGCTATTTTGGGCACAAAGAGCAAACAAAACTGAAGCTCTTAGTGACACATTCCCCAGCCCTTGTGGGTTTCTCACCAGCTTGAAGGAGATACTAAACTGTGGATGGTTCACAAAATGGAGCAGTGTGAGAAGGTAAGGGTGATGGTGGGGACAGCAATGTGGCCAGGTCCCTATCTTCCCCTCTCTCTTCCCCACTCTGTGTGTGTGTGTTGTGTGTGTGTATCTCAAAGCCACAGCTGGGCCAAGCCAGCAAGCTCTCCTTGGTGCTCTTCACTACTTCTTTCATTTCTTCTTTTTGGAATCTAGACTGGCTGAACAATGATCGCCAGGCCGCAGTGGAAGAATCCCTTCGGGCAACCCTCCTCCACCTCCTCTCATGGCAGGTGGCCAAGATGGAGACAGGAGGGTGCACTTGTGTGGGGAGACACTCGTTCCTCAAGTGAGCAGCCACATGCCCCATACTCGGTTTTGCTGTGCATTGGCATTTGCTTGAGGAGCATTTCCCCATGTGCATGCAGCCTCCAGGCCCCACCACAACTGACAAGAGGTGGCAAGAGGAGGAAGAGGAGGAGGAGGAGGAGGAGCAGGAGCAGGAAGAGGAGGAGGAGAAGTGTCGCCAGAAGGGACGCTTTCACCGCGGTCCGGCAATCGTTCATTCAGTCTGGATTTCAAAAAAAAGAAATGAAAGAAGTAGCGAAAAGTGCCAAGGAGAGCTTGCTGACTTGGCACAGCCACAGCTTTGAGGGACACAGAGAGAGAGAGAGAGAAACAGAGTGGGAGAGAGAAAGGGGAAGATATGGACCCAGCTGCTTTGCTATCCCCCACCATCGCCCTTGACTTCTCAGGCCAGGCGAGGGAGGGGAGAGTGAGGGGCAGGGCCAGCTGTTTCAGGCAAGGTGAAGAGATGGCGAACAAGCACAGGCGAGTAGAAGGTGGGAATGGTAGCTCCCAAGGGGCTTTGAGGTCAGACCACCTGGAGCGGCTGACATCCAAGTGAGCATTGCACCACAGGTTTACCTGACTGACCACTTCTTTGGTGTTGGCTTTACTGAGTCTGGGCTGACATGTGACAGCAGCGCCTTTCGCTGTGCTCACTTGTAAGTGTCCAAATAATCTGGTGAAGAAACCGGAGGAGTCTCTCAGGTAGACTTTCCCCCTCCGCAGTCCTCCTCCTACAGAAAATGGTCTTTCCCTCAGCTAAGAAGGCAAAGAGCTGTTGCTCGACTCAACCCATTCCTAGGACTACCCCAAATGGTCCCAATTTGGCATGGACAGGGTGGCTCCCCCTGGCAATCCCCGTCTCCCTCAGTGCTCTGACTTCCTGTGGCCCACCAGCGACCTGAATGCCAGGTCGGGCCACTAGAAGGCCACTTCCGCGCTTCTCAGTGATACTCCTGTGCCGGCCATGGCAGGATCCTCCACCTCCTTCCCCAAATTCTCCCTCAACTTCAAAATGACGATGCCTGTTGCTGACATGGGTGCATCTGGGTGGGCATGGCAGGGCCAACCAGGGTCGATTGTTCCTGGTCCAACAAAGGGGCTTCAGGTGGGAGAGCAAAGGGATAGCAGGCAAATGGGCCATGCTCCCTGGTCGCACCTCCCCCACACCTCTGCCCCCAACTAGCAAGGCCCAGCACTGCAGTGAATCCTAGCTAAATTTTGTTGTACCAGAGGACATGTGGAGAGGCTCATGTTCTCCTGTTGCTCAGAAAGCAAGAGAGTCTTTCCTGGCACAGCAAAAAGTTTGCAACTTCCCCTTCAATAGGGAAATGGGTGGCTCTGGAAGGCAGAGGAGCAGCCAGCTTGGATCCTGTTTCTCTCTGCCGCCTGGAGCTGTGCCGGGAAAGACTCTCTTGCTCTCCCAGCAGTAGGAGAACTTGAGACTCTCCACTTGTCTTCCAGTACAGCGAAATGTAGTTCTGGTCCCCACCAGTCTGCATCTCACCTCCCGCCTGAATTCACCGCAGCTGCTGGACCTTCCCTGCTGGGAGTTAGGGCAGCGGGTGACAGCAGCAAAAGGCAAGTTGGATGGGGAGGAAAACATGACTGACAGTGGCAGTAGGCAACTGGGCCCCGGAGCTTGCAGAGCCTCACTCACCCAGGGAGATCAGGCAGGGTCCCAGTGGAAGGCATGCAGCAGTGGCTGGCCTGGCGAGTTGGCAAAAACAGGCTGCAGGTGATGCCACGCATGCGCAATAAGGACTGTCTGGACATGGAGGGGAGGGGCAGGTGGAGAGGGGAGGGGCCAGTCAGTGGTGCGAGTTGCCGGTTCTCCAAACTGTGCAGAATCATAACAACTGGTTCTATAGACCTGGACAGAACCAGGAGAATCCCACCCCTGGTTCCAGCTCTCCAGAGTTTTCTATTTAATAAAGTCCTTTTTTTTGACAATGTGAGATGCCAAGAGCAAAAGAGAGGAACAAAAAAGAATCTTCCAGAAGTTATACCTCCAAACATTTGGAAAGAGTGAGAGATTTTGTATTTACTTCACTGAAGACCAGAGGCAAATATCTAATATCTTGTCTAATTTCCCTTTTTACCTCCATTTTCCATGGAAAGAGAGTCCTAACACATTTCCTTTGGCAATCTTATTTTTCTTCTGCTCAGTCCTTTCCTCAATCTGAATGTGTGGAAAGTTGTCATCCTGGATTTGTCAAGAGCGCTCGAGAAGGAGAGCCAGTTTGCTGCTACAACTGCGTTCCTTGTCCGGAGGGGACCTTCTCCAGTCAGGAAGGTGGGTGACACCAGGGGAAAATGGGAGGCCTGGTGGAACTGGATCCATCCAGAGCATTGTCATCAAAGTGTGAATTAAAACACACTTTGAAGCAGAATTGATTTCTTCTTTATTCCCCAAATGCCCCATTTCTTATCTAAAAAGAAGAACAAAAAGACTGTGAAGAAAGGGCTGGATAGAAAGGGGTGGCTGTGGATGATTGGGCAAACTTTACTTCTGCCAGAGAAAATATTTCTTCTTTTTAGCTCGGATGTGTCCTTCCTTCCACATTTACTTCTCTAGGAACACCTGAGTTCCTTGAAACACGAGGAATTGTTTTAGGTCCACCTCCTGAAAGGAGGATTGCAATGCAGTCTACATGGGTTCCCTTTGAGGGACACTGGAAAGGTATTTCTGATCTACGAGATGCACAATATGGTGGCATGGACAGTTATGCCTGTACGTGGCTATACATGTTTCACCACTGCTCCAATGGCCATTCCAAATTATTTGCAGCAGTCACTTGATCCTCTGAGGCAAGTTTGACAAGAATTGCCACCTGGCAAGTAAGTTTCTCTAGAAAGATTCATTGATTCATGACTTTCCTTTAGTAATGGAGGTTCTTATCAATATTCTGAACATTACAAAGGGAATCTTTCAAGTCCTAAACCTTCCCTCAATTTCATAGCCTATCAAAAATTTATCGTAGCTATATTTTTTAAAAAAGTGATATTCTTATTTTTTGTCTCTGGAGATATTAAGAAATCCATCCTGGAAAATGCTGTTGATAATTACTTGTTCCCAAAGAATGTACAATATATGTTGAAATGCAAAGGACAAAGAAATATGGGGTTGTTTTTTTTTTCTCAGATACAGTTAAATGCACCAAGTGTCCAGATGATAAATACCCAAATAAAGAAAGAGTCCAATGTATCCCCAAAGTGATAACCTTCCTGTCTTATAAAGAACTTCTGGGCATTATCCTGGTCTCTTTTGCCCTGCTCTTCTTCCTAATCACAGGCCTTGTTTTAATCATTTTCATTAAATACCGAGAAACTCCCCTTGTCAAAGCCAACAACCAGGACCTCTCCTACATCCTCCTGGTCTCCCTCCTGGTTTGCTTCTTGTGTCCTTCTCTCTTCATTGGTCAACCAAGGAAAGCCACCTGCCTTCTCCGACAAACGGTCTTCAGCATCATCTTCTCAGTTGCCGTTTCTTCTCTCTTGGCCAAAACCATCATGGTGGTGCTGGCCTTCCTGGCCACAAAACCAGGAAACCAAGTGAAGAGGTGGTTGGGGAAGAGTTTGGCCAACTCCATCATCCTTTCTTGTTCTGCTGCCCAAATTATCATCTGCTTCCTCTGGCTGGGAGTTTCTCCCCCCTTCCCTGACTCTGACCTCCACTCCCAGCCTGGAGAGATCATCCTGCAATGCAATGAAGGGGCCGTTGTCCTGTTCTACGTCACCCTCAGCTACATGGGTTTCCTGGCTGCCATCTGCTTCACGGTGGCTTTCCTGGCCAGGAATCTGCCTGGTGCCTTCAACGAAGCCAAGCTGATCACCTTCAGCATGCTGGTCTTCTGCAGTGTCTGGGTGACTTTTGTGCCCACCTATCTGAGCACCAAAGGGAAACAGATGGTGGCTGTGCAGGTCTTCTCCATCCTGGCCTCCAGTGCTGGTCTGCTGGTCTGCATCTTCATCCCCAAGTGCTACATTATCCTTCTGAGGCCAGGCCTGAACAAAAAGGACCAGCTGACAGCCAGAACAAATGTAAAAGCATGAGACATAACAATCATAATATTTAAAGATTTGTAAAATGTCAATTTATTTGAAAGAATGCATAAATTATTTCCACTTAGATTATATCCAGAAGTTAAAAGAACATCATATCTACATGCTTCCAAATGGGAAATTCTTGGATTATTGCAATTCGTGTAAGTCTCTTCATCTCAATAAATCTTGGTAAAGGGAATTTTGTGAAAATCATTCAGAGGAATTTGTTGTTCAGCCCCTGCCAATGAATTTGACACCTTATTCATACTGACAGCAGCTAAAAGTGTATCTATGAGAGAATGAATAGGAAAAGTGATAATATGGCTTGTGGGAGAGCCAAGCTCCAACTTTGTTGTTTGACAATTTCCATGAGAGCCATTGGCCATCCAACCAAGTCAGAGAAGGTGGAGGCCTCCAGGGCCCCTTGCTTAGATGTTCTCATCCAAAGAAACCTAGTTAGTGCTCCTTTCCCATAACTGCTCCTGCCCTGTGAAAGAGGCTTCTTCATAAGATCCACCATCCTGTCTCCATCCCTGATTAAAGCCGGTTCTTTTCCCTAATGCTTGAGCTAATTGAGACCGGAGTCCAGAAAATGTGGAAGGAGGAGAAGCCCCATGGGAGAGTCAGGCTGCATCCTGACCAGATTGGGCTCCTTGTAGCTGCACCATGTGAATAGTTGCAAGCATAAGTTTGGGGGTGTCTCAAACTCCACCAGAGGAAAGAGGGTCTCTCTCTCTCTCTTTCTCTCCAAGGTGGGAAGCCCAGTAGTGCAACCCTTGAAGGCCTCATCTGGGGGTTCACCTCAGTCCTCTCAGGCTGCTTCAACCCCGGAAGCCCCAGAAATAAGTCCTACCAAGGACTTTGCTCCAGGCTCCCCGGAAGCAAGCGGAAGGGGGGAGAAGAAAGGTGAATATACTGACTGCGAGATCCTGAACATCTCTGGAGATAAATTTCAAGGAACTACAAGGCAATAAAGGCTACTACTCTTGTTACTAAGTAAGTTCTGTCTCGTTTTATCACTTTTTTTGCCTCAGTGGTTAAGCAAATGAGTGCGGTCATTAAAAAAATCATGTGGTCATTAAGCAAGTTTGTGGTGACCCCAATGACCCCAAGGTACTGCACGCACCATAAATACACACCTGAGTTTTGGTGACATGACCATGGGGTACTGCAACGGTCGTTAGTGTGAAAACTGGTCATAAGTTACTTTCCTTAGTGCTATTGTAACTTCAGTCCCTAACCAGATGGTTGTAAGTAGAGGACTCCCTGTTATCCTCAGAGCTGTTTTTGACAGCAAGGCTCCTGTCCCTAAGATCCCTTCAGAATGGAGCCAGGAGGGACCTTGGGGGTCATGTAGTCCAACCCCCTGGCCGAGTAGGAGACCCCGGACCATTCCATGCAAAGGAGTGGAAAAGACCTCCAGGGACAGAGCACCCCCACACACACACTTCTGAAGGCAGCCTCTTGCCCTGGTCCTTGGGGGATGGAGGGCTTCTGGCCTGCTCCTCAGTGGGTGGTTGGAGGGACAGGAGACGCCTCGACTTCATTCTTGCAATCCCCCCCCCATTAAAATGAGGAGAAAAGGCTGGCATTCTCAGTCCTCCTCCTATGGGGAGAGAGCCTTGCCAGGACCCTCAGCCTCCCTCAAGCCCCAAGGAGGAAAGGCTGCCCCTCCCCAGCCTTTCCCCCTTCCCCCAGCTTCCTTCCAAGAGGGACCCCCAGGATCTCCTCCCAAGGCCCCCAGGACTATTGGGGATCAGATTGGAGGGGGCAAAGCCAGCCGCCATCCTGGCAACCAGCTGACTCTCCTGGGTTGCTGCTTCCAGGGAGCCTCACTCTGTTGCCAGAGGCGCCTGGAGGTTTTGCAAGAGTGAGGGGATCCTCCAGCCCCCAGCCAGGAAAGCAGGGAATGGGGTGGGGTGGGGAGGAGAAAGGAGACCCCCAGCCTCACACAAGTGCAGGGTTGGAGGTATTAACCTCCTTGAAGATGGGCAAAAAGAAAGGCCACCCATTGAGCCATTGCACCCTCCGTGTCCTGGCCAAGCAGGAGATCCCACATGTCTCCAATTGCAACCAAGGTCTTTTTATCCCAGGTGATTTGGGTGGGGATGAGGGGAAGGTCCAGAGAGGAAGGAAGATTGTCTCCCATATTCATTGCAGGATCTTCATGGATGGACAGGTTGCTATCAGGTTGGTTTTCATTCACCTGCTGCAACTTCCTGATGACCAATTTTGGGGATTGTTTTGGTCTGAAGCAGCTGCTGCCTTGGGACCCCCCCTCTTGCCTCCCCCATTTTGGGGGGTGGTGGGCCCTTGACTCCTCCTCAAATGGCCCAATGTGCCCCAGAAAAGCGTAGAGGAGACCCAGCCTGAGACCCGGGGTAGGGTTGGCTCTCTGGGATGGGACCCTGAAGCCACTGAGGGTCTCCATCTGCAGGGACCCCTTTCAGGATGGTAGGAAACCTGGGCATGAACTAGCCAGGATTGCTCCTTCTTTCATCACCACATCTCAGCCTTGTTTCCTTTCAGCAAGAAAAGCATATTTGCTTCCCACAGATGAATTTCCAAATCTGGAGCTCTGAATCTTGGAGCCAAGTCCTTGTTGACATGCTCATTTCCAGCCCTGCAGAAGAGCCTCTTCCCCCCTATGATGAGGGGAAAGGCGGGGGATTTATTTCTTCCTCCCTCTTGTCTCCCCAGAGAGTTTTCCACTGCCACCCTGGAAACAAGTCCAGTGAATGGAAAAATACAAGGAATAATGCAGAATAATGTCCTGTCCTGAGCCAGGAAGCCTTGAATATGGAGAATTCCTGTCTTGGCCGAAGATTTAGGCCTTGACTGTCCCTGCATAATTTCAGGCTCTGGCCCTCCTGCTCTCATGACCTCTTTCCCCCTTGAGAGTGTAGAAAGGCTGTCACAGTGCCTTTCTTCGAGGGTTCAAATTTTTCCGCTGGGAGAGCTCCGGCGCAAGTATACAGACAACTGCTTGAAAGCCGGATCTTTTTATTTTCACGAAGGGAAGGGACAGTGTGGCTGCATTCCTGGGGCTAGCTAGCTGACTTCAAATGGTAAGTTCCTGGTTTTTTATACCCTTTTTTCCCTTTGTGTATAAAAGTTTGTTTCATGCTTAATGTTTAATGTTTTAATGTATTAAAAATACATAAAATGTATTTTAATGTATTAAAATCCTGTCAGAGTTTATTTTTTTGGCAGAAGGCAAACTTAGCGAGGCGCAGAAATAAACTCTGCGGGATAGCTTGATTGTATCATTGGTTTTTTCCTTTTTTCCATTATAGCTTTATAATGGTTTTTCCTATTCATTTTGTAGTAATCTTCTATTCGTTTCCTTTGTGATTTATTTCGTAATTTCTGTCTGTTTGTTTTGCTGATTTGGTATTCCTGTGTAAGGGTTTTCTTTTCCTTGTTTCCCTGGCTTTCTTAATTACTTGGCTTTTGTCTAGGGGGCTTCTTTCAGTATCTTTTATTTGATTTCTTTTCCTATGCAAGTTTATTTTATGGCTGGCTTGATGTTCCCTTTGGGCTTTTCCTGCCTGGGTGACACCACTGTCCTCATGAAGTTCCCTTTCCAAAATAGTTTCTTTCAAAAGGCGGCAGATCAGTCCTGCAAGACTGATTTCAGTCCATTTCCAGGTGGACAATTTCAAATAAATCCTCATTTTAATCCCTTTTGATGCAGGCAGCCTCATGGACGCACCCAAAATCCAAGGCCTGAATGGCCCCTTCAGTCTTCTCTGGTATTAGAAATCCCTCTTAAATTCTAAGATTCCTTCCCTCCCTCCTCTCATCAGAGCCATTGCTTAAAAATGGGGAGGGATCCAATGTCCAGAGCAGAAGAGGGTGGCCAAATTCAGTGGCTGAGGGGGGTCATTTCCAATGGAGGAAACCTCCTTTGGGGCATCTTGTTAGCCAGCTTGATCAGAACCACTGGTGCCTGTTGCCCTTCATCCCACGCTTGCGAATGAAGACAACTGGCATTTCTCCATTAGACCTTTGTCACCTGGAAAGCATCCACCCACTCCAAGAAACAACCTGGGGGGAGATATCGAAAGTGACACTTTCTGAGTGGCACTTTCTGAATTCAAGACTGAGCTCTTCCTTCCTTGAATCACCTGCCATGAGCCCAGTTCTCCAGGGATCGCCAGGAGGGGGGAAAAGACCAGCCAGGACCTGGAGAGACCTGCAAGCATGGAATGGCCTCCCTGGGAAGTGGTGGGTTCATCCCACCTAGGGGTTCCTCAGGAGGGGCTGCACAACCACGGTGGGGCCAACCTTCCCAGCCACACAGCCAGGAAACCACCTGAGGAGGCAGCTGGGGAGGAGCCCGGCGAATTCTGCCTTCCTCTCTGGCTCTGGAGCTCCCCTTCCCCCCTGGGCCACCTGGGTGGGAGCCTCTCCACTCCCAGCCTGCAGGGATCCTCCTCCTCCTGCTCTGAGCGATGGGACTGCCCTGGGTGGCTGGCATTTCCTGCCCCCCCCCACCCCCAATCTCTCCCAGTCCCCCCTCCTGTCTCAGACCCCCAATTCTCCCTCCTGGGCTAAGGGTTGCATGGAGTGAAGCCCCCCAACAACTGGAGACCTGGGACACAGGGACCCCCAAGGGCACCTTCAGAGCCTCGGAGGTGGGGAGGCCGAAGGGGCTGCAGAGCCCACTATAAGCGCCACATCCCCACAACCAGAAGACCTGGGATCTCCCTTTCTTGGGGGGCCAGGTGCCCCACGGCAGCCTGGAGAAGCCCTGGTCTCCCTGCATCCAACACGAAGTCCCAGCCTTCTTTTACAGTTAATGACCTTTGTCGCATCAAATGCAGTGATCAGAATTCAGGTGTTTGGCCACAGTTTCATTCTTATGAACATTATGGCTGTGTCCCAATCAAGTGGTCCCATTTTGCGACCTTCTGACAAGCAAAGTCAGATTCACTTAACAAACAAGTTCCTAACTTAACTGCAATGATTCACTTTATGACTTTGGCAAGCAAGCTCATAAAAAGGGGCAAAGCTGACTTGATGGATATCTCACTTAACAACAAAAATGTTGGGCTCAGTTGTGGTCATAGGTTGAGGACTACCTGTATTGGGGACCCTTTTCTTCTGGTGAGGACCCTGTTCACACAACACCCTTGACAAGGCCAGGGTCCTTGCAGCCCCCCTGAGAGAAGACAGAGGTCCACGTTGTTGTGTTGTGGGAAAAAAAAGACTTGAGACTCAGTTAATCTTCTATTCTTTTTATTTTCTTTCCAGTAACTGCTTGCCAGCGAAGCCACAGCAGCCTTTTTATAGTGGGGTGCTCGCGGCTCGTGGCCAATGATGGCTCTTCAAATCTCTCGCCATCCGGACCAACCTATCCTAGGTGAGTATGCAAATATATAACAACCCTCCCCGTGTGGTCTAGTCCAATCAATCAGGCCTCCCTTATTTTACGTAGTCACCTAAGTAGGTGGGACTCTTATGGTTTCGACTGGACCTGTGCAATTGAGTCGTGGGTTTGTCTCCGGACTGTTCAGACAAGGTTGCTGTTTCTCCCATTCTCTTCTGTGGAGCCTCCTGGAAGGTGGAGTCAGCCATGCCGCTCCCGCCAGGCCTTTCCTAGCTGGTTGCGTCAGCTCGGCCGCTCCCGCCAGGAGTGGCTTCTTGATGGTTCTCTGAAGCCTGCTCCAGTCTCCCCAAGTTGTCTTCTTCTTCTATGGCTTCAGGTACGTGTTTGAGATTTCTGATTGGGGCTAATGTTAGTATTGGTTGTTGTATCAGGGTTTGTTTTGCTATTTCTTTTACTTGTGGAGGGTCTCCCCCTCCCCTCTCATTTGTGTTTGAGGGGTCTCCCCCCTCTCTGGTTTGGCTATTGTTGTTTAATGTTTGAGGTGATTCCATTATTTGTGTAAGTTCTCCCCATTCCTCATCCTGAGGAATGGGGAAAAACACTGTTAGTGCTTCTCAGTGTGGTCCTTGATCTGATTTGGTCTGTGTGTCTCCTCCAGCTCTTTCCATCCTCTGTCTCTATCCTGTATGAATGGGGTCCTGTTATTTGGGTTATTGTTGCCGGTATCCCCAATGATTCCTCTGTGAGGTTTTTTGCAAAAACTAGCTCCCCTGTTTTGAATGTGCGGCATTTACTGGAGGAGTCTATTGGCTTTTCTGGGTTATATGTGGGATGTAGTCTGTCTAGGTTTGATCTTAGTTTTCTTCCCATTAATAGCTCTGTTGGGCTTTTATTTGTTGTGGTGCTTGGTAGAATGTGTTGTATACTTAGTAGCTTGTATATCTTTTATCTCCAGCTCCCAATTTGTGTAGTGTTTCCTTAGTATAAAGGATCATGCATTCCGTCCATCCATTCGTAATTGGACATCCTGGTGCTGTTGGTGCATGCCTTATCCCTTGTTCTGCTAGGAACCTTTCAAGTGTTATTGCCGTCAATAGTGGTCCGTTGTCAGATACAACTAAATCTGACAATCCATGTATCGTAAAAAGTTTCCTTAGTTCTCTAATAACAGCTTCTATTGTGGTTGAGTGCATAATGTTTACCTCCAGTCAATCTGAGTAAGCATCTACCACTATTAAGAATGTGTGTCCTTTAGTTGGTCCTGCAACATCACATGTTAATTTTAGTGGAAGGGTTTCACTGTATTGTATTAGCACACAGTCTGATGTAAGTAAGTTTTTTATTTCCTGGAATACTGTTTCTTCACATCACCCCCAGGTCCAGGTAGCTTTCGTATCAAGCAACCTGTGCAGTGGTTCCGCTATCGTCGCTTTCTGTGGCAAGAATACATTGTAAAAATCAATAAGTCCCAAGAAGGCTTGCAAGTCTGTTTTATTTTTGGGTCTGGGAGCTTCCTTTGTTGCTCTGATTTTGTTTTCAGTGGGGTGGATCCCTTCTTTGTCTATGAAGTATCCCAGGAATTCGACTTTGTCGGTGGCTAATTGGCACTTCTCTTTTTTAACTGTAAGTCCCGCCTCTTTAAATTTTTTTAAGACCTCACTTAGGCAGTCTGTCAGTTGTTCTTTGTCCTTGGCTGATACTAATACATCATCAAAGTATGGTACCACCCCCTTTATTCCTTGCAATAGGCATTCCATCAAGCTCTGGAATACCCCTGGGGCCACGCTAACTCCGAATTGCAGTCTGTTGCATTTGAATGCCCCCCTGTGGGTCACAATTGTTTGTGCTTCCACTGTTTCTGGGTCAACTGGTAATTGTTGGTAGGCTTGTGCAAGGTCCAATTTCGCAAAGATTTTACCTCCCCCAAAAGAGTGTAATAGGTGCTGGAACACTGGAACTGGGTATGTGCTTTGCTGTAGTACGTGGTTAAGGGTTGCTTTGTAATCCCCACAGATATGTACTGACCATTTGGTTTAATCGGGGTAACAATTGGGTTTTCCCACCTTGCATGGTCTATTGGTTCTAATACCCCCTGTGCAATAAGTTTATCTAATTGTTCATCAATTTTTGATTTTAACTTGAAAGGAACTTGCCTCGCCTTCAGTCTTATAGGGGCTATATTTGGGTTTAAATTAAATGAGATAGGGGACCCTTGGTATTTGCCTAGTTCTCCATGAAAGACATCCTGGAATTCTTTCATCAGGTTCCTCCAACTTGCATGGTTGGCCTTCTATGGTGACTTGAACATGTACCTTTTTTGCATTGATTGAGTTTGAGTGCCCAATAGTTATTGTTTGATGTGTTTCCTCTTTTCTGTTTGCTTTTTACCATCACTCTAACAGTTCCCTATTTGCTTTTCCCTCTCTCGGGGGGGGGGGTATTCCATCTTTGTCTAGGGCCATAGTTATTTTTAGTTCGGGATACCCTAGTTATGTGTCCCCGCCATTCACAATACCTGCAAATAGCATTGAAAAAATGGCATTTGGAATGTGGATTGTTTCTTCTGCACCTGGCACAATGGAATTCTGACTTCCTTTCAATTCGCTCCCATTCACCTTTTTCTGACCGGAGTTGATTTTCCTCTCCTCTTCATCTTGTGATAGGGATTCGATGTCCTCATGATGTGTTGTGGTGGTGAGTTTTTGAGTTTCTTTTGGTGTCTTATTGTGTGTTTGGCTAGTGTCTTTTTGGGTTTCCTTTGTTAATTTATTCATTTGTCGCATGGTGGCTGTCGATTTCTGTGTTGCTTCTGCTGTGGTGGCTTCTTCTATTGCCTCCTTCAATGTTATCTTAGGTCTTGTTAGTAGTCGACCCTGCAGTGTAAGGTCCTTAATCCGAGGACCACGCGGTCCCTCATGGCCTCATCCATGTTTAGAAATTCGCATGCTCCGCCAATGTCTCTTAGTGCTGCAACAAAATCTCTGATGCTCTCGTCTTCCTTTTGGTCACGCTGATAAAATTCGTGTCTTTTGATGAGGCATGAAATGGTTGGTGCATAGTGGGCTCGCAGTAATTTCTCTAGGTCCGTCCACACCATTATCTTTACATCGTTGGGTGGTGCCAATGCCTTTGCCATTTTGAATACTGTGGGCCTGCAGTGGGTAAGGAAGACAGCTCTCTTCCTATTTTTGGATATTCCTTGGAGATCACTCCCTTCTGGAAACATGAGGAATAGGTTGATGTAGGATTCCCAGTCTTCAGTTGCTGGATTGAATGGTGCAGGTGGCGAGTTGTTCCTGGCCATTTCGTCTCGCTCGGTCCTTGTTGCCATATGCACAACTGGGCTCCTTTGTCTCACTATCCCACCTTCATCGCCAGTATTGCATTGTGGGAAAAAGAGACTTGAGACCCAGTTGACCTTTTTCCTTTTTATTTTCTCTCCAGTAAATCACACCCAGCGAAAACGCGGCAGCCTTTTTATAGCCGTGTGCTTGTGGCTCATGGCCAATGATGGCTCTTCAAATCTCCTGCCACCGCGGACCAACCTATCATAGGTAAGTATGCAAATATATAACACTCATAAGGGGAAGCAATATTTCTAGTGTCCATGAAGAATCCAGCCTTGGAACAGTTTTGCAGGTTAATGGACCGCTGCTCCACCCACAGTCATGTGTTTCCAAGTGGCTGCTTGAAAATGCATGGGTAAGGTGGAGGAGCAGTCCTCCTTTAAACTGGGGCAGCAAGCATCAGGTGGGCGGGGCAAGCGAGTGAGCAGAAACTGGGCAAACGGGTTGGGGCATGGCTAGCTAGATGTTGCTACCAGTTCGGCAACCCAGGCCAAATTCTTGCTACCGATTCGCCCGAGTGGATGCAAACCGGCTGAATAGCACCTCTGATACAGTGTCTTCTAAAATACCCTGGTGTTTTAGTTCCATGCCACCCCAACAGCAAGTCATGTCCTTCTGATGGCAATAACCTACTGTTTCTTAACATTATCCATTCCTTTACCCACATCAAACTTGACACTTGATAATATAGTTCCCCGTTAGGCAGGCCAAATCCTCCTCTTTCTCTGGCATCTTGCAACAGATTAAGTTTTATTGCTTTCTTTCCCTGCCAGATAAATTTCAACACTATTTTATTCAAGCCTTTAAAGTAATCTTTCCCTATCCTAATTGGAATTGTCTGGAATAAATATAATATTCTAGGTAATATATTCATCTTAATCATTCAAATTCTCCCTATTAATGGCAAATGTAAATTTTCCCATTTAACCAAGTCAGTCATAATCTGTTGTTTAAGTTTATAATAATTATCCTCTTTAAGTGTACTGCATCATGCTGACAGATATAACCCTAAATTTTTAACCTTATTTGTGACCTAGATCTGCAAAACTTCTGCTAATTCTTTCTTCTGTCTTACTAACATATTCTTTGTCAGTATCTTAGTTTTATCTTTATTTATTTTCAAACCTGCTACTTTTCCATATATCTCCAATTTTTCTATTAATTTACATGCTGTTTCTAATGGATCCTCTAAAATAAAAACCAGGTCATCTGCAAATACTTGTAACTTGTATTCTTCCTTTTTAATTTTCATTCCTTTTATATCTTTTTCTTCCCAAATATTCCTGTTCAGTACTTCTAATGTTCACACAAACTACAGAGGCGACAGTGGACAACCTTGTCTAGTTCCTTTTCTTATGTCAATAGACTCTGTAAATTCACCATTTATCACTACCTTTGCAGTTTGTTTATGATACATCATTTCTATTGCTTGAATGAATTTCTTTCCAAAGCCCATCTGTTCTAATTGCAATATTATAAATTGCCAATTCATGTTATCAAAGGCTTTCTGTGCATCTAGAAACATAAAGGCCATTTGTTTTTCAAGATGTGCTTCATAATATTCCAACATATCCAGAATTATTCTCACATTGTCTTTAATTTGTCTCTTTGGCAGAAACCCATTTTGAACCAGATGGATAAAGTAATTTAAATATCTTTTAAGTCTTTCTGCCAATATTGGAGCAAAGATTTTATAATCCAAATTTAGCAGGGATGTAGGTCTATAGTTCTTGATTTGTTGTGGGTCAGCATCTCCCTTCGGCACAAGTGTAATATACGCTTCTGTCCATGACTTGGGTAGCCTCTTCTTTAACATAACTTCATTCATCACTTCTAATAATGGAAGATTCAATACTTCTTGTAGTATTTTATAAAATACTGCTGGAAGTCTGTCTGGTCCTGGCGACTTTCCATTATTTTGTCTTTTCAATGCTTCAGTCAACTCCATCATTGTTATCTTCCCATGTAACATAGTTTCAATATCTTTGGGTATCTGGAGTAAATTTGCTTCTTGTAAATATTGCTTAATACCTCTTTTACCTTCTCTTGTTCATACTATTTCCCATAATAGTCTTGTATAATTTTTTCTTCTCTTTATTACCATAGCAAACTTGCCCTTGTTCATCTATTAGCTGCATTATTTTTCTTGATTCTCTCTTTTTTTCTCAATTTATATGCTAACCACCTGCCTGGTTTATTTGCATGTTCAAAGTAATTCTGTTTAGCACTTCTAATTTTTTGAGCTAATTCTTCTTTTTCCATTAATCCCATTTTATGTTTAATTGTGTCCATTTTTATTTTAATGTCTCTTTTCTGTGGAAGCTTCTGAAACTCTTTCAATGTTTTGAAAGTTTTTCTCTGTTTTATATTTCTTTCCTTGTGTTGTCTATGATTAAGACCCCAGCATAGGCCTTCATTGTATCCCAAAGATTCTGTAATGATGTGTTCTCTTTTTTATTTTCCATAAAAAAAGGTGAGTTCTTTTTCCATTTTCTGTACAAAGTCTTTTTCCTTTAATATCGTATTACTTAGAGTCCGTCTAGATCTTCTCTTTTGTACTTTCCATGTGACTATTATTAGGTTGTGGTCTGCCCAAGTACTTGCTTCTATCTTAATTTCCTGTATACTGGGAATCAATTCCGTTGACATCCATATCATGTCTATTCTAGACCACGATGCATGTCCATTTGAATAAAATGTGTATTATTTATTTTTAGCATTTTTGTCCCTCCATGCATCTTTTAGATTTATTCCTTCTGCCATTTGAAAAAAGGATTTTGGGAGTGTCTTTCGACTTCTCTTTAATGTTTTCTGTGCTTTATAATCCATTTTCTCCTCAATTATTCCATTGAGGTCTCCCATCATACACATATTAATATAGTCCAAGTCGATTATATTCATATGTAATTTCTTGTAAAATTCTTCTTGGTTATCATTTGGAGCGTAGATTGCTATCAAAAGTATTTTTAAGTCATTCTCTATTATTTCTACCATCAGTATTCTTCCATCATCATCTGTATAATTCTGTTCCTCAGGAATTGTATCTTTAATATATAGAACCACTACTCTTTTCTTACATCGTGTCAACACAGTAAATATTTTCCCTAATTTTGGTCATGCCAATATTTGTTCATGCTGCTTTTTAATATGTTCTTCTTGTTGGCACATTATGTCAAGTTTTAATTTCTCAAATTTGTGAAATATTTTCCTTCTTTTAATAGCTAAATTAAGTCCATTTATATTAATTGTAGTCAATTATTTCTCTTTCATTTTTATACTTTATAGGAGGGATTTATGGTTCTAGTAGATCTTGGTCCTCGTTGCTCTCTAGGTTCATCGCCTACTGCACCTTCTTCTTTTTCAGTTGCAACAAGACATTCCTGTTGAAATCCAATTAGTGACTCTTCTCTTCTTATGTCCTCCTCTTTCCCTCCGAAATATTCTGTGTAGAAAAGCTCTGCTTTTTCAATTGAATAAATTCTGTGTCTTTGCCCCTGCCATATAATCATGAGGCCTTCTGGTATCAGTCATCTGTAGTTAACACCTTTTTTGAGTAACACTTTAATCAAAAATTGATTTTCTCTTCTTATTTCTCTCACTCTTCTTTGTACTTGTTTCAGAACCACAATTTCTTTATCTTTATGTTTAGTGTTTTTTCTCTTGCCAGTTGGAGTATTTGTGTTTTAATAATTTTCTTCGTGAATCTTTTATGGACTTGGTCGCTAATATCTCATTGCATATTTTGTAAAGACACGAAACACCTCATCCATTCCATCCATCATCTTCTCTTTGGTTATCTCCAATACTTCTGCAAGAATTTCTGTCATTATTTCTGTAAGGTTTTCACCCTTTTCTTCTTCTACATTCTGGAATCTAAGATAAAACTCTGACCTGTCCATTTCCCATCCCAACGAGCTCTTATCCTTTTCAACCACATTCAATCAAGTATCAATATCTCCATTTTTTTTATCTCTTTGTATATCCTGTTCTTCAATTTTCTGGAGTCTATCCTCATGTTTCATCATCATCTGATGGATATTCTCAACCTTTTCATATGTCTTTTCAGTTCTTTGTTCAATATTTTCAATTCTCTTTTCAATGTTCTCTGTTCTTACTTGTATCTTTTGAATTCCTTGAATAATCATCTGTAATGTCACTTCCTTATCTTTTTCCTGTTGCAACATCATCTGCATTGATTGTAGTCCTCCAGATGGTGGAGATTGGTATCAAAGAAGCAGTAGTTGTTGTCTTTCTGCTCATCTTCCAAAAAACACACAAACAAGAACAACAAAAAAAAACCAGGCAGCAAAAAAGAAAAAAAAGATAAGGAAAAAATTCTTCAGAATCTTGTGTACCTTAATCCAATGAGTTCCACTTATTTAAAAATAGAACTAAAAAAGAAAAAGGAACCAGAAAGGGAACATTAAAAAAAAAGATTAAAAGGAAAAAAATTCTTTAGAGATATAAAAAAATAAAAAAGAAAAGAGCTATAAAAAAAGAGAGAGAAAAATTCAAATTCCTTGCCAGTAGGTCACAGTCCAAGTAAAAAATGTCTGGAATGGGGTGGGGGTCGGGCAAAAAGGAAAAAAAAAGGGGCAGCTAAAAGCAAACTCTGCACCATATAATGTCCAAAGCTCTTTCATCAAGTTTCAAACCAGATTTATAGTTCTCTCTTCAAGGTCACCACAATCTTCTTTCTTTCACTTAAAAGTCCTCAGACTCCAGCCATTAATAGTTCAAAAGAAGAGCACCTTTTAAACAATGTCCATGCTCATCCAGCTATCTTCTCCATCCAGAGGCTCAGAGTCCTTGACAATAGCAGCAATTTATAAACAAGAAAGAGAAAACAATGCATCCAAGCCTCTGGGTGGCAGTGTTACTTATTTCCCTCTGCTTTCACTTCCTTCCTCCAATCCAGAACCCCCCCAAAAAAGAGAAATAAAAAAAGAGAAAAATAAAAAAGGCTAATAAAAAATATTAAAACGTTGAGGAATTAAGTAAAAAAGAGTAATTTTAAACAAAAGAGATCTTTAAAAAAAAAGGAAGGAAGAACAATTTAAAAATGGAAGCCTATTACAAAAATTCTAATCATAAAAAGGAGGAAAAAAAATCACTAAGTTTAATACCGGCTCAATCTCGCCACTTAATCACTTCTATTTTCACTTTTAATTGTTGTTTTAAAATATTTGGGGTGTTCTTTTAAAAAAATAGTAATATACAAATTGTCTCACTAGACCGACACACTTTCTCCACTTTCTTCTGTTCCAGAGCTGTCCCAGCTTCAGCAGCTTGATGACTGCCTCTCCACTGCCAGCATCAAGGGCTTCTCCTGGATTGACCAAGGACTTTGTTATGTCCCTGGGATTGACAGGATGAGTCCTTTTCAATCACCATCTCTATGGGATGGTTTAGGTCCTTGTGGACCATCCAGCAGCAAAAATATTGACAGCGATCTTGGAGCATCAAGATCGCCTGTTGTATCGCTGCAATACCAACTCCACCCTCTCCAAAGAAAAAAACTTTTAAAAGTGGAAAGTGATATAGAGCACCACCAAATGGTTAAAGACATTTTTTCTTCATGATTTTATGGAAAATGACTGATCTTATAATTCCTAAGAGATAAAAGAATAATAAAAGAACAAGAACACCAGAAACTTTAAAAAAGGGAGAAGAAATTGTAGTAATAGGATAAATGAATGCAATATCTGGGACTGTTGGATGCTGATTATAATAAAGAGACAGAAAGATTAATAAGGGCAATAGAGACAAAAGGAGACCTTTACCAAGGATCGCAACAAAAGACTTTGGATTTTAATAACTCAACTGATTAAGCAAAATGGAAGAAATAAGCAAAGACTTTAAGTCAGGATTGGAAACTGTAAGTTGAATGCTGAAAGAAAGAAGAGAATTATTGGATTTAGAAGAGAATTATTGGAGGAGTTAAAGGAAGAGGAAAGTGACTCAGATAAACATGGAGAACAAGAGATATTGCCGAAAGACATTAAAGGAACTAAAGCTATGACACTGATGACAGAGTTAGTTAATAAAAGAGAAAACGCTCCCAGGATTAAACAAAAGAAGAAGAAATTCTACAAGAAGAAACTTCAAAAAAGAGAACAGGATGGGGGGGGGAGAAGATGCGTGACTGGCAGATGGAAATAAAAAAGTTTGGGAAAACTTAGAAAAGGGAGAACTAGCTAAAACCAAGAGAAATGACAAGGCTGAGAGATTTAGAGATAAGGGTTAGATAGGATTTAAAAGGGGGATGCTACATGGGAATGTATTTGGATATTTTTTTAATTAGAAACTTAAAATGGGGAGATTTTAAATTCAAAATGTATTGGGAATTACTCTAATAGTATTAAATATATATGTAGAGAGACTCACAGACAAACACAGTACAGAAGCTTGATGATGGCAGATGAGATTCTGCCGAAACTTTGCTACAACTTTAAAAGCACAACCACAATGATGTGGGAAAATACCAGAACATGAAATAGAAAATAAAATTGACTGAATAAAGTATATATAAAAATAAAAAAATATGGATCATATTGGAATATTATAATGAGAATATTATATAATAATTAAAAAGAAGGGAATGAAATTTTATTTAAATTACCAGGGTAAAATTTGACTATGTGGAAATAAAGAAAAAATATGAAATGTTTATATGAATAGTGTTGGAATAAATATAAGAGATATCGTACATTGAGGAATTGTACCATGAGGATCCTAAATATATTAATTTTACTTTAATCTTGCTTTTTTGCATGTTTACTATATATTGGTCTTGAGTTAATTAATGATGATAATAATGCATCAGGTAAAATAAAATAGGTGGAAAGCTGAAAAAGGAAATATGTGAGGAAATGATTTTGATATTGAATTAATGATTTGAAATATGAAATGGAAATTATTTGAATAATTGTGTAGTGGATAATTTGATGTGTTATAAAATAAGAAAGTTGAAAATGTAAGTATGACTATGTATACATGTTGTAATCTGGAACCATGTTCCTCACGTGAGGAGATGTGTAAAAAATAAAAATAAAAAACTTTTTTTTAAAAAAGACACTAGAGTTAAATGGCATTAACTTCGAAATGGCTCCAAACCCCATTGCTCTGAATGACCTTCCCCAGCAATCTCTGGAGACAAGAGGGCATGTTGAAGGACAGCAGACATCAATTTCCTGGGTATTGAACTCTCTTCCCCAGCATCACTTTCTGCACTTGCCCTGACAGGAAGGAAGGACCACAACCACAACAGAACAATGATCCCACAGGTGTATCTGTAATTTTTACTTACATGTTTTATTTCAGCCTCTCCTCTGCAGATGGAGCCTAGAAAAAGTTCAGGATCCCAAGAGGAGAAGTTGCTTTTTGCTGTCATTCATTATGACCTAGGAGACCTGTGATGCCATATCTCCAGTTTTTGACTTTGATGTAGGCATTAGACTGAAGCCACATGCAAAGGATCTTCTATCAGAAAAGGATAAATTCCTTGGGTGAAGCTCTCTGGGACCAAGTTTTGAGACAGGTACAAGCTCTGCTTTTGATTGCACCTTTCTCTCCTTTGCAGGTGAAACTGACTGATTCTCTGTTCAGATCAGGAAAGCCACTGGCACTTCTCAGAGTCTTTGAATTTTTCCAACTGTTCCTGGTGTTTGTGTTAGAAACAGGAAGTGGATTGATTCACCCCATGAATGATGGACCTCCTGTCTCTGCTTCTGATGCTGCGGCTGCTGGTGTCCCCATCAGTCTGTGGATAGCTGAGAAGTAAATGCCCATTGAGTTTGAAACAACCAGGATGAGAACAATCCATGGAGCTTTTACAGGCCTGGAGACCATCTCATTGGTGTGGTCACAATTGAAACATATGTGTCCCCTATAATGTGGCCTTTCAACAGCCCTCCTTCCATACCTTCTCCTTCATAAGTCATGCAGGGTGATGGAGTTGCACTCTGTCCATGTGCAATTCTAACACTCTCCTTTTCTTCCAATTTCACTAATTTTTGTACCTTACGATTGTTTCCATCCAATATTCCTTGTCTGGCCTACAGGTGCTTTTGAAAATAGGTTGACGCCTTCCTCCTCTCTGTGGCAGCCCCTCAAATATTGGAAGACCGCTATCATATCTCCCCTGATCGTTCTCTTCACTAGACAAGCCAAGCCCAGTTCCTGCAACTGTTCATTGTATGTATATTGTATGTTCATTGTATGTTTAGTCTCCAGTCCCCTAATCATCCTGGTTGCTCTACTCTGTACTCTTTCTAGAGTCCCAACATCTTTTTTGTGATCTGATGAACAAAACTGGATGCACTACTCTAGGTGTGGTCTTACTAAGGCTTTATAGTGTGGTATTAGTACCTCCCTTGATCTTAATTTTATCCCTTTGTTAAGACAACTTAGGATTGCATTTGCTTTTTTGGCTGCTGCTGCACACTGCTGGCTTATATTTAACTGGTTGTCCACTAAGACTTCAGGATGCCTCTCACAGTTACTGTTATTGAGCCTGGTTTCACCCAGTCTATATGTGTACTTTTGGTTTTTCTTGCCTAAGTGTAGGACTTTACTTTCCTCTACATTGAATTTCATTTCGTTAGATATGGCCCAATGTTCTAGTCCATCAAGATCCATCTGAATCCTGAGCCTATCTTCTTGGGTGTTAACTATTCCTAGATCATTGGATTTGGATCAGTGTTGGTCTGAGGCTTAGCAGGTTCGTGAAGGATTATATATTTTAAAAGTATTTCTTCTTGCTGATCACTATAACATGAACATTATTTTTACAATAGGGAGATTTATAATTTACAAACTGCCCTACAATTATTTTTTGCTATTCAAACGGTCAACAAGAATTCCCAGCTACTGCACAATCTCACAATTGCCTACAACATCTATGACAACTATATGAGCACTTTCCACACTTCAGATGCCTTGCTGGACATGCTCTCCACTGGAGAAGCCAATGTCCCCAACTATGGCTGTTGGAGGAAGGAGGACCTCCTGGCTCTCATTGATGCAGCTAAAAGGGACATCTCCATCCAGATTCAAATGTTTGTAGGCACCTACAAAGTCCCACAGGTTTGTGTGTGTTTTTCTCTATCTAAGCTGAGTGGGGTGGTGGGGATGAAAAACAGATCCAATATCTTCATAGAATTCAAGAGCTGTTTTTCAGAATATTAGGGAACATATAAACTATGTTTTAGTCTATTATGTCAATCTTCAAATTCACAATTAAAGGCCTGAAGAGCCATAAGGTCCCTATAGAGGATATTCTACTGAATATTCAACTATTGAAAAACTATCCAGGTTTTGAAGTCCTCCAAGTCCTTCTTTTGTCTGTCAAAAGAAAGGCCAATGGATGCTGCCTTTGAACCCCATTTCTTTATGGAAGATCAGTTTCAAGATCATTATTTTCACTGTTCCCTTTCCAAGCATGTCTTTTCTGTCAAAGGCCACAGAAGATGCACCCAGAAAGCCCCAGTGGAGACCCAGGAGAAAAGGAACAGAAGACGGATCAAAAATGACTCCATTTATTACAGTATCATTCAGACTTTGGCCCAGGCCATGAATGCTGCTTATTCCTCCAGATCGAGGAGGGGAAGGAAGGAGGGAGAAAAGAGGTTGGGGGCTGTGAGGCTGCAGCCGTGGCAGGTATGGGGGTCCCAGTAGGGATCCATTAATCTGAGATCCTTTGGAGAAGGAACCCAAAGGAGGAGGAGGGGAACATCTCAATCTTCTTGTGCTGCAAAAGGTCAAGAGATTTACACCATCTAATTGCTCCTGTCTGACACTCCGGAATAATTAGGGAACAGATCTGAAGTTTCTGTCCAGCCTCTGTTGGAAGAAATCTCCTTCTGGATTCAGTTCCAAGTGGGGAAGAAAGACGCTGGAAACATGGCGACTGCTTGGAAAATGGTTTAATGGTAAACAGGAGCACATGCCTTGGTTGAGGAAAGGAGGGCTGAGATGTTGAGAGTGCAATTGTTTTATGTCCTCTGTTGGGATTTGAATTTGAGCTTGTATTCTGATTGGTTGTCAGACTTCCATGGGGCCACGCAGGGGCAGCTCTGGAGGCTGTCCTGAGTCCCAGGCTTGGTTGAGCCTGGCTGGATGATGATGTAATGAAAGGGCTTTGGGCAATTCCTATATATCTTTACCTGGAGTAGATCTTTGTGATTGTCAAGCGGAGCTCCATTCAAAATCCAGGAAAGAAATACTTAGACTCTTTAGTTTAGAGAAAAGATATCTTTTACTGAAAGTGAAGTGGTAGCAACCAAAGAATTCTGAATCTGAGAATTTAGGCGCGCAATTCACATATAGAAAGTGATGGAAATGTTCCCACCCCCAATAGTTCAAATGACACTTCCAATTAGAAGTTGTGGATATGATCATGTGGGCATCTTCAGGTGATGATGAGGCCTCTGTCCGTTGACCTTGGCATAGTTTGATAACGGGTTGCAGTTGCGCAGAGAGAAGAAAGCTAAGCGAGAAATAGAAACCTAATTCTATTTTATGCTCCCCCCTTCCATTTATACATCAGACAAATGTAACTCCTCCAGCTCACTTCCCCAACTATTCCTACCTCCCTTTTCCACCCCCCGTTACTTATGGCAGTCGAAAAGATGCAAAGCAATAGCAGAAGATCTTGAAGACTGACAGTGATGTAAAATAGACTGGCCTAGGCCAGAGTAATGGTCCATGAGCAAAGGTGGGAGGGGGGGCTGAGTTTCAGGGGTGGGATTCAAATTTATTAACAACCGGTTCTGCGGGTGTGGCCTAATTTGTGGATGTGGCTTGTTGGTAATGTGATTGGATGGGAGTGGCTTGCTGACTGGGACTGGCTAGGTGGTCATGTGACTGGGGTGGGCGTGGCTAGGTGGTTGTGTGACTGGGGTGGGTGTAGCCATGTGGCTGGTAACCCAAATGTAATTGTTCCTCACTTTATGACCAGGTCCTCGCTTACTGGAAAATTGCTTAGCAAGTGATTTTTGCCAGTTTCCAAGGCCTGGGGAACCCTGGAGAGGGCAAGGAGAGGTGCGGGCAGATACAAGGAGGGCTGCAGAGGGCTGGGAGAGGCCAACTCAAGATCACTTCTTTGCCCTAATGACCAAGTATTAAAAAAGATATATCAAAACAAAAAGTAGTTTATTACATCATGTCTTTAATGCTTAAATAATAAAAAGTTAAACAAAACTATATTGTTACGTTTTAAAATTTTAATCAAAAACTATTACATTACAAAACTTTACAAAAAACATTAAAACTTATTGAAAGTACTCCCAAATTGCTTTTCTATTAGCGTCCTGAGTTACAGTTTTCTTGTGTTTAACACGAGCACATTCAGCTGTTTGAGGATGTGCCTGGAACCACTTCTTTACTATAGGAACAGGGTCCCATTCCTGCACAGGGAAGCCAGTTAAACTGATGGTCAGGAGGTTTGTAATATTGGAAACTGTCAGGCGACTTTTCTGCCTTCTGAACATATTATGTTCATCTGTGAGAAGCCCCATTCCGCCCCTGCTGAGTTGACTGCAATAGTTTTAATAATATCTCTAGCCTTTTTAATGCTGCAAGGAATTGTATAATTTTTAGAATCTTTTAGTACATTTTCTATGAAATCACGATAATCATTAATATCGATTTCATAATTGAAAATTTGACCAAATGCAACCAATTGTCCTTCAGCTGCTCTCCATGGAACCATCACTTCTTTGATGTTCCAACAATCTGATTCCAAATAATTTAGAAATTTTAATTGATCAATGTCTTTAAATTGGCAGCCTGCTCTTTAATGTTCACAATCCATCAATCTTTTCTTCAAATTAGTTACAATACTTTGTGTTAGTTTTCCGCAATGAAGCCCCACAAATTGATCATTTTGTATAAAATTTATATTTTTAAAGATTTATGAAGTAATTCATTCATCAACCTTATTTCATATGAATCCTTTTCCTCTATAAGCATTTCAAATGATCTAATTGATCTTATCACAAGTTTTTCAGCCTTTATAATGTCTATGTTTCTTGCTTGCAATGCAATAGAAAGGAGAGATATTTTAGTTAGCACATCAATCATCAAGGCCAAATCAGTGAGAAAATATGAGTTTTCAAGATGGGCAGCCATACCGGGGTATTTTTGATTTTAACAGAAAAACTGATCTAGCGCTGGATAATCCTGCCACACAGCTAAGGTTGATTTTAAACAGGCAGCCCATCTTGGTCCAAAAACTCTCCCAATTTTTATAATTTCAATCTCAAATTGTTCAGAAATTTTGTTAAGTTCAATTAGGTTCTTATTTTATTGATGGAAAACTAGAATATATTTTATCATTAAAATTTTGAAAATGATTGATTTGCTTTATTTCCCAAATAGAATCATCTAAAACAAGTTGCAGACGATGGTTTAAACAATGCCATATTATAATATTTTGAAACTCTTTGGCTATCCTAGTGCTTACCCCAGATTTTCTTCCAAGCATAGCTCTGGCTCCATCAGAGCAAAATCCAATTAAATGTTTCTTCAGATAGTTCCTATTAAACCCAACTTTATTCAAACTTTCCTTGACCGAACAATATAGCATTTCTTCCTCTTGTTTATCTAATTCTTCTAGTTCAAGGAAAATTGTTGGTGAGAAAGCTGGACTCTTAACTTTTAAATGCAGTATAAGAACTGGTTTGGAAGATATTGTTGAGGTTTCATCAATTATCCAACAGATTTTGTGAGTTTTCTCAATAATTTTGGTTAATAAATGTTTCCTGATATTTTTTGCAATGAAATCTATTATTGCAACTGCAGTTCTATGTGAATACAACCCTGTTCCCAAATCTAAACCATTTGTTATTTGTAATTCAATTAGATCTTCTATATATGAAAATGGTCTGCACATTTGTGCCAGACTATACACTGTAGTAAACACTCTACATGTACTACCCAGATATTTCTCAGTCATCTTCTCCAGTCCTTTACTTATGAGATCCTGCTCACATTGCTTCAACTTCTCTGCACAGATGTTGTGAGCCTTAGATGAAAAATGTTCCTTCAATTTCTTTCTAAGGGAAGCTTGTTGGAATTCTTTACTCCTTCCTGGTTGTTCAATTTGGTAATTCTTCCACTCCTTAGCTCCGTGGACATGTTTTTCTTTGGTCGAAATTTTAAAATTTTCTGCAATACTTGAAACCTATATTTTTCTGGAAACGTCCAGTCCATCATATTTTTCCCTAAAATTATTGTACAGCTGCAGTGTCCAGCAGTCAGGAAGGTTCCCTTCAATGTCTTATTCAGCTCTTCCAATACCTGATGATGTGCTGGCTTCTTCCTCTGGTCATGGTGTGGATGATGTGCTGGCTCTAGTTTCTTCAATGGATGATGTGCTGGCTCTGCTTTCCTCAGACTCCAATGGTTGTGGTTGTGACTCTTGGATCTCCTTTTGTTTTCTTGTCAAAGAAAGCAGACAAATTCATTTGCCTTTTCATTTTGGCAATGTGCTGCAATTTTTTTTAACAATGTAGTGGTTTGGACTCAATTGTTTTAAGTTGAGTGGTGAAGGCAGTGGCAAATGGAGAAAGCAGGTGAAGAATGGAGATCCGTAATATTCAGTTACTTTTAAGAGTCCCTGACAGTATAGCTAGTTAGTGTTTAAAAGATGTTATGGAAAAAGTTTCACCAGACAAGAATGAGACGGAGCTGAAAGTAGATTTGAAAATGACAGTCTGTAAAAAAGATGTTGTAGTGTATATATAAAAGAATGGCTGATATTTTCAAAATTACAATTCATTAACTGAAAAAGAAACACTTGAGATGGAAATACCATTTAGAAACCAAGGGAGTTTGTTATTTTGTGCCAGTAGTGGCACAAAAATCTTTCCTAGCCAAGACCACCTACCTGGACCAACAGTCCCTAATGAAATACTCTCTCTATAGCAGAGAGATAGAAGCCAGGGGAAGCTATGTTTGGTCGCCTAACCTTTTTAAAATGCAGCTTAAAAATATACTGAAGCTTTTTACAGCCTTATGCAGGTATAAATCGTCCAAAAAAATGATAATAGTATAAAATCATCTGAGAAGTTGGATAACAAATGGAATTGGCAGGCACATTCACAGAGCAATACTAAATACTTTTTCTGAAATTTATTCCTCAGTTTGAAAAAACTGTAATATATGAATTCAGTATTGAGCTCTGCTAGTGTAGCTATTCAAGAGGATATAGTGTCAAGGTTATAGCAAAAATGATAAGGCAACATATTGTTCTGTATGGAACTTGTTAGGTTCCAAGAACTTCATTCTGATTGGCTGAAAAGGCTACTAATGGATTAGTTCACTAGGAACCAATCTGGGAAGCCGCCAAACGGCGGGAACAATTAAATAACTGTCATTGGCCACAAGCCGGCTGGCTAGCTGCTATATAAAGGGCTGCCGTGATTTGGGCTATGTTCCGTTTCTTTACCTAGTGGTTTGAAATAAAGAGTTGTTGTTTGGAACCCGGTCTCCCGCGCTTCTTTCCAGACAGAACACTGGCGACGAAGGTGGGATCATCATAGAAGTGGAGACCGAAGCACACGGCAATCTGAACTGAGCGAAAGAGATGGCTGGTAATGCGCTGCCCGCACCCTTCAATCCAGATGTAGAGTGTTGGGAATCGTATATCGATCGCTTTCTTATGTTCTTAGAAAGCAATGAGATGGAAGAAATCTCGGATCAAAGGAAGAGCGCTGTCTTTCTTATACACTATGGACCGGCCGTATTCAAAATGGCGAAGGTGCTGGTGAAACCCAGAGATGTCAAGCAGATGACCTGGTCCGACCTGAACCGAATGCTCCGAACACACTATGCACCGGTGGTCTCAAATCTCATCAAACAACATGAATTTTACAAAAGGGACCAGAAGGAGGATGAAACCATTGCAGACTTTGTGGCGGCTTTGAGTCACATTGGAGGGGCATGTGAGTTTCAAAACATGGACGAGGCTATGAGAGACCACGTAGTCCTCGGCCTGAAAGACTCTACCCTTCAGAGCAAATTAATCAATAGGCCACATATAATTGTGGCCGAGGCCATTGCTGAGGCAACTGCCGCCGAAGCCGCGAAAAAGTCAGCAGCCACCATGTGACAAATGAACGCAGTTCCCGACCTGCTGTCCCAAACAAGGGTGAAGAAGGCAGAGGGAGGAAAGAAACAGCCCACAGCGACAGTCCACCACGAGGATGTCAAAACCCAGAGTGACACCGAAGATGATGACGAAGATGTCCATAGACTCTATTCAGATAGAAAATGGCGCAAAAAGAGGAAAAATCGGCGGGAATTCCAATGTGCGGCTGCGGAGGCAATCACCCATGGTCTGAATGCAGGTTCCTCAATGCAATATGCTGGGCTTGTAATAAAAGGGGGCACATCGAAAGGGTCTGCCGCAACAAAAAGAGCTATAGTCCAAAAAGACATGGCAGCACCACCACCCCCAGACACGACAACAGACAAGCCGGCAACCGATAGAACCAAAATAAAAGAACTGGTGACAGAGAAGAAATGCATCAGACAGTCACCATAGATAATGCCAGGGCGGAAAGTAGAAAGAAGGTTCGGATAGAGGTGAGCTTCAAGGGGAGACCCTGTGAGATGGAGGTCAACTAAGGCTATCCATCTGTATCAATGGTATCCTGGAATACCATCCGGCGCCTAATTCCAAACATCAAGCAGAAAGAACTAAAGAAACAAAAACTTGTGCTAAAAGACTACCAGGGAAATCACATCCCTGTAATTGGCCTTGGACATTTTTTAGTTGAATTTAAACAACACACTGAAGTCTTACCCCTATCTATCATCGACCATGACTGCCCTAGCCTGCTAGGAATCGAATGGTTCACGCCTCTTGGAATCGGGATGACCGGTATCAACTGTATCGCTACTACCAACTGGGAGGATAACCTACTCCACGAATTCCAAGATGTATTCGACGGGACTCTAGGCAAGTACCAGGGGACCCCAATTTCATCTAGCCTAGACCCGACAATACCCCCCATTCGTTTAAAGGCCAGATGCGTTGCATTCGTGCTTAAACCAAAAATTGACGAACAGCAGAATAAGTTGATAGCACAAGGGGTTTTAGAACCAGTCGACCACGCCAAGTGGGAAACCCCTATTGTAAGACAGTAAAGCCAGATGGGTCAGTACGCATCTGTGGGGACTATAAGGCAACCCTGAGTCACGTGCTCCAACAAAGCGCATACCCAGTGCCAGTAGTGCAACATTTATTGCACTCGCTAGGGGGAGGAATAATATTTGCAAAACTCGACCTAGCACAAGCTTATCAGCAACTACCCATTGATCCAATAACAGCAGAGGCACAAACGATAGTACTGCATAGAGGGGCATTCAAATGTAACTGTCTCCAATTCGGTGTTAGCGTTACCCCAGGCATTTTCCAAAGCCTCATGGAACGCCTACTAAACAGAATCAAAGGTGTCATCCCATACTTCTACAATGTACTGGTCTCAGCAAAAAAAGCCAACCAGCTAGAGACCAGGCTAAGAGAAGTCTTAACTCGGTTTAGAAAATCAGGCCTAAAAGTCAAGAAGGAGAAATGTGAACTGGCCACTAACCGGGTTGAATTCTTGGGCTATTTAATCGATGAGCAAGGCATTCACCCAACTGAAAAGAAGGTGAAGGCTATCAAAGACGCTCCCAGACCAAGAAACAAAACTGATCTCCAGGCGTTCCTAGGCCTCATAAACTTTTACAATGTGTTCCTGCCCCATAAGGCAACAATAGCAGAACCCTTACATCAACTGCTAGATAAAAAAAACCATTTGGACTTGGGGCCACCAGGAACAGAAAGCTTTCCAAGGTATTAAGGACCTATTAACGTCAGACACCGTTCTTATCCAGTTTAGCAACACCCTGCCACTGATGGTCACCTGCGATGTTTCACCTTTTGGGGTTGGCGCCATCCTGAGTCACCAACTCCCAGACGGCAGAGAGACACCGGTCACATTTTACTCAAAGACGCTTTCCAAAGCGGAACGCAATTACAGCCAACTTGATCATGAAGCCCTGGCAATTGTCACCGGGGTCAAACAATTCCATGAATACCTTTACGGTAGACCCTTTTCTATTGTAACCGACCACAAGCCTCTCCTTGGAATCCTAGCAGAAAGCAAGCCAACCCTGAACATTCTGTCTCCTAGAATGAAGAGGTGGTCTGAATTCCTCGCTGCCTACTCCTACATGCTACTCCACAGACCCGGCAAAGCCATCTCACATACTGATGCCCTAAGCAGTTCCCCGTTGCCCATCACAGAAGACAACCCTGCTCCAGCTACCTCCACATTCCAACTGGAGACCTGCCCGGAGCTACCGCTGACTGCAGCCAAAATCGTGAGAGCCACAGCCAAAGACCCTTTGACACCGCATATACTGAACTGGGTAGGTAAGTGCTGGCCAGAGGAAAATAAAAACCTGAGACTTTTAAACCTTTCTGTGCCAGACAGACCGAGCTGTCTATCAAAAAGGGGTGCATCTTATGGGGTGATAAGGTGGTAATCCCAAGCAGCCTCCAAGTAACCGTCCTAGGCATGCTGCACGAGGGTCACCTGGGCATAGTCAAGAGGAAAACCCTGGCCAGGAGTTACGTCTGGTGGCCAGGCTGGACAAAGACATAGAACGCTGGGTTGCAACATGCTACGCCTGTCAAAAAGCGAGGCCTATCCCCCACAGGCACCTATACGAGACTGGAAAACTCCCCGGGGCCCATGGTCTAGGGTGCATATTGACTTCGCTGGGCCAATGAAGGGGAACACCTTTTTGATTGTTGTCGATGCATACTCAAACTGGTTGGAAATCATCCTCATGGCTTCCACAACCACCAAGGCTGTCATGAAACAGGTCGACAAACTATTTGTGATGCACAGATACCAGATGTTCTGGTTTCGGACAACGGGCCTCAGTTTACCGCCTTGCAGTTCGAAAAATACCTGGCTGCCCAGGGTGTCCATCATGCATTAACCACGCCGGCCCATCCAGCTGCAAATGCAAAGGCCTAGAGAGAATGGACAAGGGGGATGTGCAAGACAAACTCAACCATTTACTAACATTGCAACATATTACCCCTAGTAGCACTAGAAATAAAAGCCTGGCTGAACTATTAATGGGTAGGAAACTACGGTGCTACCTGGACAGGTTACACCCCACCTATACATGGGACAAGCCTCCCGACTCCACTAGCAAATACTGTACCTTCGAAATTGGTGACCTGGTCTATGCCAAGAACCTTACTGGGGACCCCCTATGGCTACCAGCCACCATCACCATCACACAAGTCACAGGCCCTCGATCCTACTGACTAATGCTAGACGATGGGAAGGAATGGAAGTGGCACATAGACCAGCTTCGTTCCCGCAACTTCGAAAGAAAAACCGCCACAGAACCGAAAATAATAAATTCTGACGAAAAAACAACCAAGGGGAGGGGGAGGGGGAATAAATAAAAAAGGGAGAGATGAACCTCCCAAAACAAGACTACAAACTCTGCAAAATGACAATCTAACCAAACAAAAAGAGCACTCATGGTTAGATGAACCCCAGGAAAGAAGTCTGGGAGCAGGAGAATGAAGCGAGGCCTTCCTGGAAGGTAGCAGCCAGGCCAGCTCAACCAAACCAGCTAAACCAGGAGGGACCGGCAGAGCCATCTCAACCAGCCCGAGAGACTCAGGCGGGAGCGACATGGCTGACTCACCCTTCCAGGAGGCTCCATGGAGAAGATCAGGAGAGGCAGCGATCCTGACTGAACTGCTTGAAGACCAAAACAAGACTGAGCTGCGCAGGTCAACTAGAGCTAGGAAAAGCCCCACCTACCTGCGCAACTACGTCACCCACATTGGACTGAACTAAAGGGGGAGGGGTGTTCTGTATGGAACTTGGTTTGTTCCAAGTACATCATTCTGATTGGCTGAAAAGGCTACTTATGGATTGGTTCACTAGGAATCAATCCAGAAAGCCGCCAAATGGCGGGAACAGTAAAATAATTGTCATTGGCCACAAGCCGGCAGGCTAGCCGCTATATAAAGGGCTGCCGTGACTTGGGCTATGTTCCATTTCTTTAAGCCCATGTCACACCGAACCAACGGATGCAAAGAGGATGTAAAATGGACAAAAAAGTTTGCCATCCGTTGGAAAAAGCGATGTACTCACTGCCTCCGTTTGGCTTCCTCTCAATCCGTCCAGCATCCGTTTATGGACGTTTCATCCACTCCAAAAGTTTTGGGCTGCCCAAAACTTTTGCGCAGAAAATATATCCAGTCCGTCCGTTCTGCATCCGCTACGCATCCGCTACGCATCCGCTACGCATCCGTTACGCATCCGTTATGCATCCACTATATCCGCAAGGCATCCGCTATGCATCTGCGCAACTCGCATCCGCTCGGATGCAGGGAGGAAGCGGAACAGACGCAGAACAGATGCAGAATGGATGCCAAGCGGAAACAAAGCGTTTAAACGGAAAAAACGTTCGCAGAGGGGACCTATCTCGGATATTAAGGATGTCTGCAGGATGCCTAGAGGATGCCTAGAGGATGCAAAGGGACACCTACACTGCCTATAAAAAGGGGGAGCAACTCGCCTGCATCTCACTTTCAGAACAGCAGCCAAGCTGTGCAGACCTCTGCAGCCTTCATCTGCCTCTTCCTCTTCCACAGCATCCAGTCATGTCCACCGTGGATTGTGACAAAGTCCTTTTGGCAGCCACCATCCTTCTGCAACAGCGCGAAACCATCTACAGGCTCTGTGAACTCTACTACGGGAAGAAAAGGAGGCACCCAAAAAAAGTCTGGGTTCAAAGATGGTTCGCCAGAAGAGCAGAGGACGGACTGTACAACAAGCTGATGGTGGAGCTCAGGAGCAAAGACACTCGGGCGTTCCAGAACTTCATGAGGATGCCTCCAGCCATGTTTGACGAACTTGTGCAGCACCTCACACCCAGGTTGACCAAGACAAACACCAATTTCCGGCCCAGCCTGGAACCTGGTCTCAAGGTGGCACTCACTCTGCACCACCTGGCCTCAGGGACCACCTACAGGAGCATGCAGTACGGCTGGAGGGTGCCACCCAACACCATCAGCATTGTGGTCAGAGAAGTGGTGCAGGCCATCATTGAAGAATACAAGGAGGAGCTCCTCCAGTGCCGCTCCACTGAAGAAGGATGGAAGAAAGTTGCAGTGCAGTGGTATCAGAAGTGGAACTTCCCCCACACCGTTGGAGCCATAGATGGCAAGCACGTGGCCTGCAAAGCTCAAGCCAAGTCAGGGTCCACTTATCACAACTACAAGGGCTTCTTCAGCATCATCCTCTTCGCCATGGTCGATGCTGACTACAAGTTCATGTACATCGATGCTTCAGGCAACGGCTCATCTTCAGATGCCCAGGTATACAATGCCAGTCACCTCAAGGAGGGGCTGGAAGGCAACCTCATGGTGGGCTTCCCAGATCCAGACCTGCTGCCCAACGACAAGCAAGATGTGCCCTACTTCATCATGGGGGATGACGCCTTCTCCCTCACAACCTACTTCATGAAGCCCTACACCTCCAAATACCTCACCCGTGAAGAGAGGATCTTCAACTACAGGCTGTTCAGGGCACGACAGGTGGTGGAGAACGCCTTTGGCATCCTGGCCAACAGGTTCCAGGTACTTCTCACCAACATGCAGCATAGCCCAGAGACCATGAGGAGGATCATGGAAGCTTGCTGCATCCTGCACAATCTCATGCGCATCCGCTACCCAGTCTTGCAGAACAGGCTTGTGGACTGTCAACAAGGCAATGGGGACATGGAGCCTGGGGAATGGAGGCAAGGGCAAAACCTGATCGACACTGAGGATGTGCAAGGCCCCAACAGAGCCTCACGTGAGGTGAAGAAGCGGTGCAACCTCCTGAAACACTGGTGCAACTCCCCAGCTGGAGGAGTGGAGTGGCAAGACAGGATGGTAAATGCTTAATGGATGCTTCCTTCAGCCTGTCTCATCACACGGATGAGATTGGGCCATGTATGTTTGGTTGGCCTACAATGAACAGGGCGTTTAATAAAGAGTTGTGTTTATGTTGACATGTGTGGATGATTGATTATATCGTTATTGATAATAAAGGGCCATAGGTGTGGCACCTGGGAGGGTGGACCATACAGTCCCACTATGCTTGCACTGGAGGTTTATCTATCCCACTGCTATCCTAACCCATCCCACAGCTATTACCCATTCCACAGGTATCCTAACCCATCCCAAAGCTATCCTTACCCATCCCACAAGCAAGCAAAGGCTTAAACCATTTCTAAAAGTTTCCACCAAGACTTTATTAAAAAAAAGAAATGAAGCAAGTGTGTGAATCAAAAATAGACTTTATTAACAACAAGCTATAAGACAAAAATGAGTCTCTGGCACTCCTCTTGGTCGCTCAGTCTCAGGGGTGAAGGGTGCAGGTGCTGTGGAGGTGGCTGGTGCTGGAGTGCTTGTCATCAGCTCCTCCAGAAGCAGAAGCAGCAGAAGCAGCAGAAGCCCCAGCCCCAGAAGAGCGAGCCCGTGCTACAGAAGCCCCAGCAGAACCAGAGTGAGGGCCAGGGGGCGGGATGGTAGCCTTTTCCCTCTTGCAAGGGCTGGCAGGAGATGGCTGAGACTTGCTGTGCTTCCGCATGGTTGTGGGGTTGCTGGCTGGCAGGGAGGCTGGCAGGAACCAAGGCTGGCAGGGAGGCTGGCAGGGAGGCTGGCAGCAAGGCTTTCAGGCAGACATGCAGACAGGGCAGGCAAGGCAGCCAATCCGTCCAGCAGCAGGTCTTTCCTCTGAATGGCGACCTGCTTCAGAGCTGTTTCTGTTATATCTGTGGGGCTGACACAATGCATCCTCCCTACATGCGCAATTAATGCCAGGCATCCGCTAGGCTTCCGCTGTGCATCCGCTGTGCATCCGCTTCATCCGCTAGGCTTCCGCTTTGCATCTGCTCTTTCCATTCCGCGTCCTCTTTGCTGAGACCCCCTGGAAGCCCTACGGATGTGCCATCCGCTCCCATCCGCTTCCATCCGCTGGGCTTCCGTTCCACATCCGCTTTCCATGTTATCCGCTCCGGTTATATCCCCATCCCCGCGTCTGTGTTATCCGCTCCGGTTATGCAAATTTTTGCCCCTTTTGAGAGCGGATAACAACGGATGGAAGATTTTGCTCATCCGCTGTGTCCTTTTTGCATCCGTTGGGCGGTGTGACATGGGCTTTACCTAGTGGTTTGAAATAAAGAGTTGTTTGGAACCCGGTCTCCCGCGCTTCTTTCTGGATGGAACACATATAGATTTAAATTTTAAAACAAGAATTATTTTTGTTGGTACCCACATAAATACAATACATATTTAATGTTATGCATGTTAACAGTGGCTAGAATTATGTTTGCACAACAGTGGAAAAACAAAGAGATCCCCATAGATGAAAATGGAATTAAAAAATTACAATGTGCAGAAATGGATAGAAATAAGAGGTAGAAATTAGGTGGAGAATGGCTAGGTATGAATTAAATACAGAGGGTTGATAATTATAAACATATTGATATAATTAACAAAATTAGAAATAAGTCAACACAAAAAAAATTAATAATTGTTCTGTTACTGCTGCACTTATTGATATTTGTTTCTGCTTTGCTTTTTAATTCATGAAATATTTTATAATGCTTTATAATATAAGTAGAATAGAATTACAGAGGTAAGGTAAAGTAAGGATATATTGTTATAGAATAGATTGGTGATGATGAAGTGAACATTATAAAGTAGATTATGTAAAAATGATGATTTTCTTGCAGAAAATGATGTAATATTAGTATAGTAAGTAATTAATACTAGTAACAATATAAATATATATAGTGGATTTATGATAGTGAATTAATGCAAATTGGAAGGGAAAGACTGCAGAAATTGTGCACAAGTGATTTGTACCAACCAACACACTGCATGTAACTGAAAATGGTTTTTATGTTATATGTTTGTTTTGTTTATGTTTAAAAAAATAAAACACTTTTATTTTTAAAAATCAATTTATGTATTCATGCATGCAACTTCTTGTTACATTGATGTTGCTATATATTGATTGAAGCAGAAACAGATAATGTATAACATCAATGTAACAAGAAGTTGCCCACCTCACTTTTGGAAAGTTGCTTTTTTATTTATGTATTTATTGATTTTTGTAGTACCTGTTTTTGTTTTTAGTAATCATAAAAACAAAAACAGATACTAAATAAATAAATAAATAAAATATTTTACTATTCATCTTGATGTTTCCTTAAGCAAAGGAGAAAGAAACATCAAGATAAATAATAAAATAATTTTTATTTATTTATTTATTTACTATGAGTTTTGTTTTTATGATGAATAAAAACAAAAACATGTACTAAAAAAATCAATAAATACATAAATAAATAAAAAGCAACATACCAAAACAGATACAGGCAAGTTGGCTAGCCAGAAACACAGGGGTCCTCCCCAGTCTTCAAGTTTGCTGCGGCGAGGACGACCAGCCTGGGAGTTGGCTCTCAACTGGGCTGGCGGCAGCAGTGGCAGTGGCGACAGAAGGATGTCGGGGACCGGGCGGGTGGAAGGACTTGCTGCTTTGCCTCCCCACTACCAATCAGTGATGGGAAAGGAAGGCAGCAACAATGGAGAGCTGCAGGTGAGGGAATATGGGGGCGGGCGAGGCAGGGAGCATCAGCAAGGGTGGTGGGCATCCTGGCAGTCAGCAATGGACTGGGACTGGTGGCGGTAGATAGATGACCGGGTTGGAAGTCGTACTTACCGATCCGCATCTTTGGATGCTGGCGGGGTAGGCAGTCCAAGTGGACAATGATGCCTCGTGGTGGCGGCAACCAGGGCTTGCGTCTTCTTTAATGGCAGCCACTGCAGGAGGCCATCCAGGCAAAGCAGGCAGGCAGGACTGGGAGGCAGATCAGCTGGATGAGGGCAGTTAGCGGCAGTGGCGACCAAGTCTTGTGGCTTGCCCTCACTCACTCAGGCAGGCGGCAGAAGGCAGGCAGTGGTGGCTGGGTGGCTGGCTGGACTGCTGCTGTTGCTGTTCCTGCTGCTGTGAGAGATCGCGCTGGGCGGGCAACTTTTTGTAGTCAGAGCACATGCTCTATAAGTAGAGGTGGGACAGGGAGGGTGGGAGAGAATGAGGAAGGGATTTTTGCACATGCACAGTAAAAAAAACACACCATTTTTTTAAAAATGGGTTTTTTTTACTTTAGAGCTGCAGATAGGGGTGGGGGCTGGGGTAACCAAGGAAGGGGAGGGTGGAGGAGAATGAGGAAGGGATATTCGTGCATGCACATTAATCAAAAACAGTTTTTAGCCATAGAAGTGACAGAGAGGGGCGGGGTCAAGCAGGGGTCAGTTTTACCATTTCTTAGAACTACCAGTGATGTTAACAACTGGTTCTATAGAACTGGTGCAAATCAGTTTTTATCCACTTTAATTATCATACCATCTACCCCTCACTTAACTGGGTTTCTAATCACATCACAAAATTGTTCCTTACTCTTTCCTGAGATGGAGTTATATCAGCATATTTCCACAATATATTTAGTAAATGAAATCATATGTGAGGATGACTTGCATAGAGCCCATAATTTATATCCCACCCTTTCCCCCAACCCATTTAGAAAGGGCAGTGATAGGAGGGACAGACTTTTGGGGTGTGGAGGAAAGATTCTTCCTGGGGAAGAACCAGATAAGAGGAGGAAACCTACAGCTGCATAAAAAAAGGGTTGGTGGGAGATTTGTACTTTCTGACTCCCCAAATCCTGTCAGTGCAGCATCACAGCGAAGTGGGCCTAGCTCAGGTTTCCTGTCTGGGCTTCCTGGGAGAGGATTTCCCTGACAATTTTCTTCTTGACAAATCCCTGTTTCTGATAACCAACCTGTTGCTTTCAGGGAGTTCATGAATCTCCTTTTTTCTGTTGTTCAACAATATTTTGTCAAAATCTATATTCTCAAAATATGATCGACATTTTTTGTGAACTTTTTTCATTCACTTGTAAGATAGAGGTAACACCTATTTTCCTAATGAAGCATGTCTGTAAATTAGGCAACTACAGAAGAAAGATTCAAAGGTGAAAAAGCATCTGGGATAATAAACAAAGTTCTGTTTTTAAAATTGTTCCCATTCTAGTTCCATCCTTTCCTGGAGAAGAATGAGTTTGTCAATACAATTCGGACATTAAATTCTACATGGACCCAAATGGAGAGGTAGTAGCAGATCTGCTCATTTGGGGCTCCTTGGTTCTTCCAAGGGATGATCCCAGGAGAGAGTTTCTGGTGTATTTTGTAAGACAGGGACTTTATATCAACCAAGATGTTCTTTCACAGCTAAAGGTGCTCAACAAAGTAGGAGAAAGTTTTGGTGTCTTTCCTGTTTTCCAAAGCCTGAGGTCCCATTTCAAGAAGGCTGATGCTATTCCCCAAAGGTGGCTGACCTTCACTGAGAATTGAATCTGGGCAGTAGAAACTGGATTTTTTCCCTTCGGCTGCTTGGGAGGCTTCAATATTGTTCCATTTTGTGGACCACGTATGATTAAGAGTCTCCATCAAAGGGATGAGAAACCCACAAGGGCTGGGAAGTGTGTTGTTAGTAGCTTCTGGATGTTTGGTTCTTGAGCCCAGAAGAGGAAAGAAGGCAGCAATTCTGCTGACCAGGGCCTGAATTCAGGTTTGGACTGTATCGGATGGGATTGAATCATGATTGGACAGAGGTCCTTTTGGCCCCACTGGGGGAAAGAAGCTTCCTCTCGTCCTGCTTGGGGAAAAGTGTCCCCTGAAGGGGCAGGTCCACAATCTGGGAGGCTCTTAAGGAGGCCAGGCCTGGCCAGAACTCTCCATGCCTCCCTTTCATCCTCCCTGGGATAGAGCAATGGGCCTTCTGCTCCTAGGAAGCAGCTCCAAGGCTTTCAGTTCACCTGAAATTATCAAGCCATGGTGGGGCCAGGAGAGTGCATTTGAGACGCTCGCTCCTCAAGTGAGCAGCCACCTGCCCTGTATCCATTTTTCCTGTGCTTTGGCACTTATTTGAGGAGCATCTTCCCATGTGCATGCACCCTCCCAGCCCCGCCACAACTGCTGGTTGTGAGAGGAGGAAGAGGAGGAGGAGATGGCTTGACCCAGCCATGGCTTTGAGGGAAAGAGAGACACACACATGCATACAAGGACTTGCAGCTCGACTCACCCAATCCCTCCGAGTATCCCAAATGGTCCCAATTTGGCACGGAGAGGGAAGCTCCCCCTGGCAATCCCCCTTTCCCTCAGTGCTCTGACTTCCCATGGCCCGCCACCAGCCTGAATGTCAGGTTGCACCACTCGAATGCCACTTCCCTACTACTCAGCAGCGCTTCTGTGCCGGCCATTGCAGGACCCTCTACCTCCTTCCCCAAGGAAGGATTCTCCCTCAACTTCGAAATGACGATGCTTGTTGCTGACACGGGTACGACTGGGCGGGGGTGGCAGAGCCAACCAGGGACGATGGTTCCAGGTCCAATAAAGGGGCTGCGGGTGGGAGAGGGAAGGGATGGCAGGCAAATGGGCCATGCTCCCTGGTTGGCCCCCCACACCTCTGTCCCCCACCGACAAGGCCCAGCAGCTGCAGTTAATTCCAGCAAAATGTTGTTGTACTGGAGGACATCTGGAGAGGCTCATGTTCTCCTGCTGCTGGGAAAGCAATAGAGTCTTTCCTGGCACAGTGAAAAGTTTGCAACTTCCCTCCAATAGGGAAACAGGCAGCTCTAGGCAGTGGAGAAGCAGCCTGCTTGAATCCTGTTTCTCTGCCACCCGGAGCTGTGCCGGGAAAGACTCTCTTGCTCTCCCAGCAGTAGGAGAACATGAACCTCTTCACAAGTCTTCCAGTACAGCGAAATGTAGCTCTGGTCCTCACCAGTCTGCATCTTGCCCCCCGCCTGGATTCACTGCAGCTGCTGGGCCTTCCCTGCTGGGGGTTTGGGTGGCAGGTGGTGGCAGCAAAAGTTAAGTGGGGTGGGGGGGGGGTAAAGGTGACCAGCAGTGGCAGGTAGGGGATTGGGCCCCGGAGCTTGCAGAGCCTCACTCACCTAGGGAGATCAGGCATGGCCACAGCGGAAGGCATGCAGCAATGGCTGGCCTAGCGAGTGGGCAAAAGCAGGCTACAGGCAATGCTGCGCATGCGCAATAAGGACTGGCTGGGTGCAGAGGGGAGGGGCAGGAAGAGAGACGCCAGGCCAGCCTGTGGTGCAATTTGTCGGTTCTCTGAACTGTGCAGAATCATAACAACTGGTTCTATAGACCTGGACAGAACCAGGAGAATCCCACCCCTGGTTCCATCTCTCCAAACTTTTCTATTTAATAAAGTCCTTTTTTTTTTTTTTACAATGTGAGATGCCCAAAGCAAAAGAGAGGAACTAAAGGAAGAATCTTCCAGAAGTTATTTCTCCAACCTTTTGGAAATAGTGAGAGATTTTGTCTTTATTTAAGTGAAGACCAGAGGCTAATATCTAATATCTTGTCTAATATCCATTTTTAACTCCATTTTCCATGGACGGAGAGTCCGAACAAATTTCCTTTGGCAAACTTGTTTTTTTTCCTCAGTCTGAATGTGTTGAAAATTGTCATCCTGGATTTGTAAAGAGGGCTCGAGAAGGAGAGCCAGTTTGCTGCTATGACTGCGTTCCTTGTCCGGAGGGGACCTTCTCCACTCAGGAAGGTGGGTGACACCAGAGGAAAATGGAAGGCCTGGTAGAATTTGATCCATCCATACATTGTCATGAAATTGTGAATTAAAAAACACTTTGAAGCAATTGATTTCTTGTTTATTTCCAAAATGCCCCATGTCTTATCTAAATAGAAGAACAAAAAGACTGTGAAGGAAGGGCTGGATGGAGAGAGGTGGCTGTGGCAGATTGGGCAAGCTTTACTACTGCCAGAGAAAATATTTCTTCTTTTTATCTTCAATGTGTCCTTCCTTCCACATTTACTTCTCTAGGAACACCTGAATTCCTTGAAACATGGGAATTCTTTTAGGTCCACCTCCTGAAAGGAGGATTTCAATGCAGTCTACATAGGTTCCCTTTGAGGAACACTGAAAAGGTATTGCTGATATACGAGATGCACAATTTGGTGGCATGGATAGTTATGCCTATATGTGGCTGCACCCATATCACCACTGCTCCAATAGCCATTCCAAATTGTTTGGAGCAGTCACTTGATTTGCCAGTCTCCTCTGAGGCACGTATGACAAGAATTGCTACCTGGCAGGTGAGTTTCTCTAAAAAGATTAATTGATTCATTATTTTCCTTTAGTAATGGAGGTTCCTATCAATATTCTGAACATTACAAAGGGAATCTTTCAAGTCCAAAGCCTTCTCTCAATTTTATAGCCTATCAAAAATATTTTGTAGCTATGTTTTTTAAAAAAGTGATACACTTATTTTCTTTCTCTGGAGATATTAAGAAATCCATCCCAAAAAATGCTACTGATAATTACTTGTTGCCAAAGAATGTACAATATATCTTGAAATGCAAAGGACAAAGAAATATGGGGTTGTATTTTTTGTTTTCACAGACACAGAAAAATGCACCAAGTGTCCAGATGATAAATACTCAAATAAGGAAAGGGTCCAATGTGTCCCCAAAATTATAACCTTCCTGTGAGGGTTATGAAGAACATCTGGGCATCATCCTGGTTTCTTTTGCCCTACTCTTCTTCCTCACCACAGGCCTTGTTTTAATCATCTTCATTAAGTACTGAGAAACTCCCCTTGTCAAAGCCAACAACTGGGAGCTCTCCTACATCCTCCTCGTCTCCCTCCTGCTTTGCTTCTTGTCTCCTTTTCTCTTCATTGGTCAACCAAGGAAAGCCACCTGCCTTCTCCAACAAACAGTTTTCAGTCTCATCTTCTCAGTTGCTGTTTCTTCTCTCTTGGCCAAAACCATCATGGTGGTGCTGGGTTTCCTGGCCACAAAACCAGGAAACCAAGTGAAGAGGTGGTTGGGGAAGAGCTTGGCCAATTCCATCATCCTTTCTTGTTCTGCTGTCCAAATTATCATCTGCTCCATCTGGCTGAGAGTTTCTCCCCGCTTCCCTGACTCTGACCTCCACTCCCATCCTGGAGAGATCATCCTGCAATGCAACGAAGGGGCCGTTGTCATGTTCTACGTCACCCTTAGCTACATGGGCTTCCTGGCTGCCATCTGCTTCACGGTGGCTTTCCTAGCCAGGATTCTGCCTGGGGCCTTCAACAAAGCCAAGCTGATCACCTTCAGCATGCTGGTTTTCTGCAGTGTCTGGGTGACTTTTGTGCCCACCTACCTGAGCACCAAAGGGAAACATATGGTGGCTATGCAGGTCTTCTCCATCTTGGCCTCAGTGCTGGCCTGCTGGGCTGCATCTTCATCCCTAAGTGCTACATTATCCTTCTGAGGCCAGAGCTGAACATAAAGGAGCATCTCAGAAGCAGAACAAATATAAAAACATGAGATATAACATCATTATGATAGTGGAAGAATTGTTCATGTTTCTTTTATTTGATTTCCATTTAGATAGTATGCCGGTGTCAAAGAAAATGATATCTATATGTTTCAAACTGGGGAATTGTTGAACACCTGGAATTCTTTTTTTTTTTTAACTTTTATTCTTTATTTTTTCTAGACAAACATACACAAACACAACATAAAAACATGAAGCCATCTTCCACTTATGTACATACAGTGTGTTGGTTGGTTTACCAATTGTTTTGTGCATCCACTTCATTGTCATCACTTACAATTACTTGCATATGTTCTCATATTATCTATCAAATATTCCTAAATGCATTAATATCATTGTTAATCAATCATTTGACTATACTATTATTCGTTCATGTTATGCAAGATAATCCATATTTTAATTGATTTCTTTTATGACATTTCATATCATCCCAAATCTATCCCATAATTATATTATTATTATGATAAAAATTATTATTATGATAAAGATCATCTTTGTATATTCTTTATATTCTAAAGTTCTAGATACTTCATTACCATATTTTATTGTCTAACCATTGATAAATTAAAACCCAAATCTTATAAAATTGTTTATCTTCTTGTTCTCTAATTTCAAATGTCAATCTATTCATTTCAGCACATTCCATTATTTTCTTTATAACTTCCTCCTACGTTGGTATTTTCTCATTTTTCCAGTTTTTAGAAAATACAATCCTAACTGCTGTTAATACATTTACAATCAAATATTTCAATTCCTTACTGTATATTTCAGGTAAAATTCCCAATAAAAATATCTCTGGTTTCAAGCCTATGTGTTTTTTTGTCATTTTTTCCAACCATGTGTGGATTTTAGTCCAATATTTTTTGGCATCCACACATGTCCACCACATATGGTAATATGAGCCAGGTATCTGATGACATTTCCAACATTTTTCAGATTTGTTCTTGAACATTCTTGCTATTCTTTTTGGGGGTAGGTGCCACTTGTAAAACATCTTATACAAATTTTCTTTATATGCTGTTGACATTGTAATTTTATAATTTTTAGACCACAATTTTTGCCATTCCTCTAAACCAATCCCAAAATTTCCCCCCGCAAGCAATCATTGTTTTTTTAACTTCTTCTTCCAGCTTAATTTCTCATAAATATCCATACAATTTTTTATCACCTTTTCATCAGTACCTGTCAAAATCTTATCTAAATCAGTCAATTTATCCTAGAAACTTTCTGTTTTGAAATCTTTATCATATCTAGAGTTTATTTGCTCATATGAAAATCAACTCATCTTTATACCTTGTTGTTCTAATTCTTGCATAGATTTAAGTTCTCCCTTTTCATTCAATATTTCACCATATCGAACTGTTTGTTCCTTTTTATATGTTATAGGATAAGAAAATGCTTCAATAGTCGATAGCCAGACTGGAATTTTCAAATAACATTGCCTTTTAGTCTTCTCCCAATTTAACCACAAAGCCTCTCGTATATAATGTCTTCTAAAGTACCCCTGTGTTTTAGTTCCCTTGTACCATAAGAAGGCATGCCACCCAACAACAGATCATGTCCTTCTAGTGCAACAATCTAGTATTTCTTAATGTTATCCATTCCTTCACCCACATCAGATTTGTAGCTTGATAGTATAACTCCCAATTAGGCAGGCCAAATCCTCCTCTTATTCTAGCTTCTTGCAAGAGTTTTAGTTTTATTCTCGCTTTCTTACCCTGCCATATATATTTCAACACACTTTTATTTAAATCTTCAAAGTAATCTTTCCCTAGCCTAATTGGAATTGTTTGAAACATGTATAAAATTCTGGGTGATATATTCATCTCGATTGTTGATATTCTCCCTATTAATGGTAATTGTAAGTTTTCCACTTCGCCAAATCTGTCGCTATCTGTTGCTTGAGTTTAATATAGTTATTCTCTTTTAGTGTACTACATCTTACTGTCAAATATATTCCCAAATACTTCATCTTATTTGTGACCTGAATTTTCAATAGATCTGCCAGTTCTTCTTTTTGTCTTGATAGCATATTCTTTGTCAAGATCTTTGTCTTGTCTTTGTTTATTTTCAAACAGCTACCTTGTTGTAACTATGTATCATTCATGTGTTTGCAACTGTGTATCATTGTAACTATGTATCGTTCAGGCATTTGCAACATTGTATCATTCACGTGTAGTCATTGAGCTTCTGTCTCCTCAGTGACCTTTTGCAGGGCACGTACAAGGGACAAGGAGCTAAACATCTGTAGATAAAGCTTATTTACATTGTGAGTAGTTTGTCTGGCATGCAGCTTTGTAAAGAAGGAATATCCTGATCGAATTATAAATCTCGCAATCCTGTCTGACCTGGTATCTTGCCTGATCTGAGCTTTTGTAAATCTTGCATATCCTGTCTGACCTGGGCTTAACCTAGGCTCTGAAAAAACAATCACCCCCTTTTGAAGGAGCATAATAAAAGAGCGTGTACCCAGACATTCTGGGCGCACTCATCCCGAGGAACTTCGTCTCCTGTCGTTTCTTTCTCCTTTCGCTCCCTATCATGAGACGCCCATCTGATGCGGGATAGCAGATACCGCACTACCTTTTCATATACCTCTATCTTATCTATCAGTTTTGGTACTGTTTCTAATGGATCTCCTAAAATGAAAACCAGATCATCTGCAAATGCTTGCAGTTCAAATTCTTCCTTTTTAATTTTCATCCTTTTCTTCTCTAATATTTCTATTTAGCACTTCCAAAGTTATCACAAACAACAGAGCTAACAGTGGGCAGCCTTTTCTTATTCCTTTCTTATGTCAGTATGATCCGTCAATTCTCCCTCTATCATTACCTTTGCTGTTTGCTTATGATATATTGCTTCTATTGCATGGATAATTTTTTTACCAAAGCCCATCTGCTCCAACTGTAATAACACAAATCACCAATTCACATTGTCAAAGGCCTTCTGAGCATCTAGGAATAACAAAGCCATTTGTTTTTCAGGGTGCGCCTCAAAATATTCCAAAGTATCCAGAATTATTTTCATATTATCTTTAATTTGTCTCTTTGGCAGAAATCCATTTTGATCAGGATGAATTTTTTGAGTCTTTCTGCCAATATTGAAGCAAAAAAATTGTAATCTTAGTTTAATAGGAAAATAGGTCTATAGTTCTTGATTTGTAGTGGATCGGCATCCTCCTTTGGGACAAGTGTAATATAAGCTTCTGAGCATGATTTGGGTATCCTCTTCTTTGACATAACTTCATTCATAACTTCTAACAATGGGAGATTCAACAATTCTTGTAATGTCTTGTAAAATTTGGCTGGGAGTCCATCTGGACCTGGTGCCTTTCCATTATTTTGTTTCTTAAGTGCTTCATCATTGTCGTTATATTACTTTCTAACTTTATTTCAATCTCTTTAGGTATCTGGGGTAAGTTAGCATTCTGTAAGTACTGTTTAACTCTTTCATCCGCAATATTCTCTTGTGTGTATAATAATCTCGTATGATTTTTTTCTTCTCTTTACTTCCATAGCAAGCTTGGCCTTGATCATCTATTAATTGCAGTATTTTCCTTGATTCTCTCCCCTTTCTCAGTTTATATGCTAACTATCTGCCTGGTTTATTTGCATCTTCAAAATAGTTCTGCTTCACACCCCTGATTTTCTGTGCTATTTCTTCTTTTTCCATTAATCCCATTTTATGTTTAATTGTATCCATTTTTAACTTAATGTCCTTTTTCTGTGGCATTTTCTGTAACTCTTTTTCAAGTCCTTTATACTCATCCTCTAATGTCTTAGAGGCTGGTCTTTTCATAATATTTCTTTTCCATGTGTAGTCTATTATCAAGTCTCTGGCATATGCCTTCATTGTATCCCATACATTCTGCATTGATGTGTCTGCTTTTTTATTTTCTTTGAAGAAAAAAGTCAGCTCTTTCTCCATTCTCTGTATGAAGTCTTTTTCTTTTAGTATAGTATTATTTAACATCCATCTAGATCTTCTTCTTTGTCCTTTCCATTTAATTGTCATTGGATTATGATCTGCCCAGGTACTTGTTTCGATATCTATTTCTTGGAGATTAGCGATCAATTCTGTTGACATCCATATCATATCTATTCTGGACCATGATAAATGTCTGTTTGAATAGAAGGTATATTGTTTGGTCTTAGCATTTTTTTCTCTCCATGCATCTTTTAAATTTATTTCATCTATCATTTTAAAAAAGGATCTAGGGAGAGTCTTTCTGCTTTGCTTTGTTGTTTTTGGTGTTGTATAGTCCAATTTATTGTCTACTATTCCATTGAAGTCCCCCATCATACAGATATTAACATCGTCCAATTCAATTACTTTCATATGTAATTTTTTTATAAAATTCCTCTTATTTGTCATTCGGGGCATAGATTACAATCAGGAGTGTTTTTGTATTATTATCCATTATTTCCACCATTAGTATTCATCCGTCGTCATCAGTATAAATCAATTTCACTGGAATAGTCTCTTTGATATATAAAACCACTCCTCTTTTTTTTCATTGTGTCAAAGAAGTAAATATTTTCCCTAGCTGTGGCTGTATCAATAGTTGTTCATATTGCTTTTTAATATGTACTTCTTGTAGGCAGATTATATCAAATTTTAATTTTTCTAATTTATGGAAAGTTTTCCTTCTTTTAACAGCTGAATTAAGTCCATTTATATTAATTGTAATCAATTTTTTCTCTTCCATGGTTATACTTTATAAGTAGGCTTTGCAGCCCTAGTAGATCTTGGTTCTCATTGTTCTCTAGTTTCCATCTTTCCACCGACTGCACCTTCTTCTTTTTCAATTGCTGCTTGACAGTCCTCTTGGAATTCGATAATGACATTTCTTTTTCTGTCTCCTCCTCTTTCCCTCCAAAGTATTCTATATAAAATAATTCTGCTTTCTCAACTGAGTCAATTCTGTGTCTTTTTTTCCTGCTATGTAAACATTAAAACTTCTGGTATCAACCCTCTATAATTCATCTCTTTTTTGAGTAGTATTTTAATCAAGAATCGATACTCTCTTCTCATTTCTCTCACTCTTCTGGGTTCTTGTTTCAGAACCACAATCTCCTTATCTTTGTATTTCAGTGTTTTCTCTCTTGCCACTTGTAATATTTGCATTTTAATAGCTTTCTTTATAAACCTAATGTGAACTTCTCTTGGTAAACTATTTCTCATTGCATATCTTGTGAAAACTAAAAAAACCTCATCTATTCCATCCATCATCTTCTCTTTAGTTATTTCCAGTGCCTCAGCCAAGATTTCTATCATTATTTCAGCCAAATTTTGTCCCTTTTCTTCCTCTGTGTTTTGGAATCTAAGATAAAATTCTGATCTGTCCATCTCCCATCCTAGCATTCCACTTTTATCTTGTTCAAACACGGTTAATCTGCCATCAATATCTCCAATCATCTTATCTCTTTGTTTATCTTCCTCTTCAATTTTTTGCAATCTCTCATCATACTTCATCATCATTTGTTGAATATTCTCAACCTTTTCATTAACTTTTCCTGTTCTTTGTTCAATGTTCTCTGTTCTCTTTTCAGTATTTTATGTTCTTACTTGTATGTTTTGAATTCCCTGCATTATCATCTGCAGCTTCATCTTTTCCTGTTCTTTTTATTGTTGTAACATTGTTTGTATTGAGCGTTGTCCTCCAGATGGTGAAGAGGATGAAGTAGGAATTGAGGAACCACCCGCTGTTAGTTTCCTGCTCATTTCAAACAATTCAAAGTCTTCGGCTTTTTCTAGACCTAATCTACTCATGTAATAACCAGTTGTATTTCCAAGTAAAAATAGTAGACAAAAAAGGAAAGCAAGATAAAAGTTTCTTCAGATTCTTATACACCTTAATCCAATCAGTTGGTTAAATAGTGAGAAACACCCCTCCAAAAAAGAAGAAAAAAATCATAAAAAGGAAAAGGAAAAATTGTTAAGTATTGTGGGTGGAAAAAAAAATGAAGTTCTTCAGGTTCTTCAACACCTTAATCCAATTAAGAGGTCTTGGGTATAAAAAGGAAGAAAAAGAGCCACAGAAAAAACCAAAATAGGAGGTAAATAAAAAGATGGGAAGGGAAAGAAAAAAAGATAAAAAAACCTAGTCCATTAAAAAGAAAATGAAAAATTAATACTAAGATTTTTCCCTTTAAAATAAAATATAAAAAAATAGATTCCAAACAAACAAACAAACAAAAAAATGAATTCCAAAAGGCCAAAGATCCAAGTGACTATCAAAAATAGTAAACTAATAAGGAGGGGGTTTGTTTCAGTAGATAATAGCTCAACGTAAAATAAAAACAAGGAACACACTGCACCTATTTAACGCCCTGTCACACTGGCCGACGGATGCAAAACGTTTGTAAAAAGGACACAGAGGATGAGAAAAATGTTCCATCCGTTGTTATCCACTCTCAAAAGGGACAAAAATTTGCATAACCAGAGCGGACAACACGGAAAGGAACGGACGGGGGGAGGATGCAGGGTGGATGGAAAGTGGATGCTCCACAGAAGCCTAGCGGATGGAAGCAGATGAGAGCAGATGGCACATCTGCAAGGCTTCCAGGGGACTGCAGCAAAGCAGACGCGGAACGGATACAGTGGATGCAGAGCGGACGCCGAGCGGATGAAGCGGATGCAGAACGGAAGCCCAGCGGAAGCCTAGCGGATGCCTAGCGGATGCCTAGCGGATGCCTAGCGGATGCCTAGCGGATGCCTAGTGTTCACTGCGCATGCGGAGAGGATGCATTGCGTCAGCCCCGCGGATATAAAGGGAAGCAGCTCCCAAGCAGGTCAACATTCAGAGGAAAGACCTGCTTCCAGACACATCGAATGCTTGCCAGACTGCCTGCCAGCCAGCCAGCCAGACTGCCTGCATGCCTGCCTGCCTGCCTGCCAGCCTTGCTGCCAGCCTTCCTGCCAGCCAGCAACCCCACAACCATGGGGAAGAAGAGAAAGCCTCAGCCATCTGCTGCCAGCCCTGGCAAGAGGGACAGGGCCACCCTCCCACCCCCTGGCCCTCACTCTGCTTCTGCTGGGGCTTCTGCAGCACGGGCTTGCTCTTCTGGGGCTGGGGCTTCTGCTGCTTCTGTTTCTGGAGGAACTGATGATGATGCTTCTGGCAGTGGTGCTTCTGCTCGTGCTTACTCTGCTGATGCTGCTTCTGGCAGTGGTGCATCTGCTGGTGCTTACTCTGCTGATGCTGCTTCTGGCGGTGGTGCTTCTGCTGGTGCTTACTCTGCTGATGCTGCTTCTGGTGCTGGTGCTTCTGCTGGTGCTTACTCTGCTGAAGCTGCTCCTTGTCCTGTTGGTCCTGCTGGTGCTCTTGGTCCTGCTGGTACTCCTGGTCCTGCTGGTCCTGCTTGTGCTCCTGGTCCTGCTGGCGCTGCTGGTGCTGCTGGCGCTGCTGGTGCTTACTCTGCTGGTGCTGATCCTGGTCCTGCTGGTCCTGCTGGTGCTGGTGCTGGTGCTGCTGGTCCTGCTGGTGCTGCTGCTGCTGGTGGTGTGGAGGAGCAGCCCCTACAACCTGGAAGCCCCTCTGATGAGGGCCCATGTGGTCCTGCCAAAGGGAGGAAGAGGCAGATGCAAGAACAGGAGAGGAGGCAATACAACATCGAGGAGGAACATGAGGATGAGGTGCTGGAGTGGCTGAGAGAGAATGAGTATCTATGGTGGAAGGGACACAGCCTCTATAGGGACACAAAAAGGAAGCAGGCTGCTTGGAGAGAGAAGGGGGAGAGTATGGGCTACACTTCGGAGGTGCTCCTCGGCTGGTGGAAGCACATGCACACCTGGTACAGGAAGCTGCACCTCAAGAAATATGGCCAGGTCGCGGTCAAGCTGACAGACAGAGAGACCTACGTCATGGCCAAGTGCAGCTTCCTGGAGGGTGAGATCCACCACCGAGGAGCAGCCCCTCTCACAACCCTCTCTCTCAGGCAGCCTGCTGAGAGCTAGTCCTCTTCCATCGAGAGTCAGCTCCTGTCTCCAGGCAGGTGTCTGTGGAGCGTGCCACGACGGAGAACCCGCCGACAGCTGTTCTAACCGTGGCGGAGCGTGTGGAGGACCCCCTGGCGCAGTGGGAGAAAGGAGACGGCACTTCCACCACAGTCCAACCCGCATCCACCCCCAGCTCCACCTCCACAGAAAGGCAGAGAGCCAGACAGGAGGGACAGAGCTGGAGATAAGAGACACCATCAGCAGCAGCATAGATATCCTCTCTCAGCTGGTACACACCGACTCCTCATCCTCCAACTGCAAGCCCTTCCTCACCTATGTGAACCAGACCCTCATGGAAATGCCGGAACCCCAGTACCAGGTGGTGAAGGACAGGATCACCGATCTGCTTCACAATCCTCCAGATCCAGATGAACCTGCTCCCACCCAGTCCAGGTCTGCTCCTCCACCCCAGGTGATGTCCCTCCCATTCCAAGGCTTTCCACAGGCCCTCACCTACCAAGGCTACCTCTACCAGGAGGTCCAGCAGCACAGGCAGCAGCCCTTCCAAGTCCAGGCACAGGTTCATCGGACGCCACCATTGCCACCGGTTCCACTGATGCCACCGATGCCCCCCATGCCACTGCTGCCATCGACGCCACCAATGCCACCAATGCCACCCACACCACCGATGCCACCCACGCCAGTCCTCACCCAGCTGCAGACCAGACAGCCCCACTACACTGCTCCTTCCTCCACCCCACAGCCAAGCCTGGCCTCAGTACATCTGTCATCGGTACTGGGGCTGACACCCCATTGCATGGAGGAAGGAGCTCTCAACATCACGGGGCTGAGCCAGCTGTCTGAGAGCTTCCTCAACACACCATCCCCTGTTGTTCTCTCGGGGCCAGGCACCCCAGTGGCGCTTCAGACCAGCACTCCAGCAGCAGCCACCTCCACAGCACCTGGGCCCTTCACCCCTGAGACTGGGCACACCTCTGAGTGACCAAGAGGAGTGCCAGCGACTGGGTGGCTACCTGTAGACTTTATTTGGACACTTGACTTGGGTCATTTTTCTTTTACATAATACATAATAAATAATAAAGATTATCTTTGCTTCACACACTTGCTTCATTTATTTTTGTAAATAAAGTCTTGGTGGAAACTTTTAGAAATGGTTTAAGCCTTTGCATGCTTTCGGGATGGGTAAGGATAGCAGTGGGATGGGCAGGGATACCTTTGGGATGGGTAATAGCTGTGGGATGGGCAGGGATACCTCTGGGATGGGTTAAGATAGCTGTGGAATGGGCAGGGATACCTTTGGGATGGGTTAAGATAGCTGTGGGATTGATAAACCTCCAGCGGAAGCACAAACCCCACCATAGCGATTATCCCACAATTTCACTTTCCTCCATCACAACACACAATATTGGACATTCGGCCATCTCACACTCCAGGAATCTCCAATTTTAGCATCTCACATTAATCTGAGAAAATGTTTCCAACTTTCCCACCCCAATTCAATAAGAACTAAGGTGGGACTGGAGCTCAAGAGTTTCCTGGTGATCCGCTCAAAGTCCCCCAGGAAGTTTTCCTGCCTGAGGGAGGATTAGAACTCAGAGCCTCATGGACCTTGGGCCATACAACCAACAAGTAATGGGTCATAGATCCTAAATTACTGTCAGCAAGCTCATGCAAATTGACCACAATTCATGCAAAAAAAGGTTGGGCTGTGCATTTCTCAGAAGATGGGTAGGCTCCATAAACAATGCCATTGTTTTATTTGGGGAATTTAAGGCGGAGATGGAAGGTTCTGGAAATGCCATTTTATAGGATGGACCTTCTTTAGGCCTGACTGCCCCTGTTTTTCTTTGTACAACACCTGAGCTGAGAAATCTCTAAACCATTGTCTTGGTTTTAGATCCAGGGGCCAGAGGAGAAGTTTCCCATCCTAAAATATATCCTGATCCCTTTCTATTTTGATTACGTCATGGTGGGTGTATCCCCATTCTTTGGAAGGGCCATATTGTGTGGGTGTGTTTGCTGTGTATATTGACAGCATGCAAGTTTTAGGGGAACCTTTGAAAGTGGGCTCAGTCTGCTCCTAAACTGTGAACCCTATCTGACCATCACAACACAGAAGGACATCCAGATGTACACAAAGCCTTGTTTTTCTATGGTTCAAGCATGGACATCTATTTTGTCATCGATCTGCTCATATTTTATCTTTTTGGAATGTGCAGTAAGTTGAACACATACTAAATCTCACACATGGTCATTTTGCCATTCTAGGTCCTTCTGCTTTGTCAGCTGCTTGCTGTCTTTCTCCCTTATTCCTTAGTTGGCTCCAAAGACCACTAAGCTAGAACTTCTTGGAGAAATCTCATTTGTACCAAGAACAATCCAAGTTCATTTGCCTAATTTTCATTATCCAACTCATTATCTTTTTTATCCCAGTTTCACGGTGGGCAACATCCATTCAGCAAAGAGATGCAATGGTGTAGCCAATGGATGCAAGGGAGGCCTCAGCATGCAATGTTGGCAGGAAGCTTTGAGCACCCCTCCCACCCTGATCCTCCCAAGGAAATGGGACCTTGCCATGCTTTGGGAGGACGGAGGAGGGTGCTCAAGACCCGCAGGTGGCAGAGGAAACGATCCTGGCTCTGGGGGCCTCATATAAGCCACTGCAGTGGTGTTTTGCTCATCCACTCCCCAGACCTTGCAAAACAACACAATTCCCACATATATTGTGGCATCACTCACCGAGGGAGATCTGGCAGGCATCAGTGGAAAGCAGGCAGCAATGATGGGCAAAGGCAGGTTATCAATGGCAGGCAAGATGAGGAATAATTGAGCGTGGTGGGAAATGGGCAGGCAGGAAGGGGTGGGGCCAGCCAGGGATGCGAATTTCCAGTTATCGGGAACTGCACAGACTCATAACTACCAGTTCTATAGAACCGGTCCGAACCAGTAGAACCCCACCCCTGCCTTTGACGCCCTCCTGCATCCCCTCCCCCAAAAGCCCCCATGGTGCCTGCACACCAAGGATTCACTCCTGCAACCCACCTGCCCATCCTGAGGGAAGCCTCTGATCCTCGCCCGCTGAACCTCAGAGAAGACCCCTGGGTTGAAGTGGAAGGCAAATGGCGCATGCATGAGAGAACGTTGCCCACAGTGGTTTATGGATGGGGAGAATTCCACGTGAGAGGATCTTTTGCAAAGAAGTGGGTACTCCTTTCCACTCTAGGACTGATCATCTCTCTGGCCTTAACCCTTGCACTGCCCCTTGTTCAGATAAGCATACTTGTCTGATCAAACTATGCTCATGAACCACGGGGAGTCAGTGCCAGGCGGAAACAAGAAAGTTTTTAAATTATCCAAGAATCTTTATTCCTTTGACACTTTATTTTCAGCTAGAAATAGCCTATTAATGTCAAAGTGGATTAGTATCAATTTCTTAATTGACTTTCTTCTTCTTAATGTTCTAAGTCAGTTAAAACTGTCGATGTTGGAGGAAAAAAAGCCAATTCTGTTCCCTTTCCCTTTCTCTTTTGCAGCTTAAATTCTTTCATAAGGCCCTGTCACATTGGCCAACGGATGCAAAATGTTTGTAAAAAGGACACAGCGGCTGAGAAAATGTTCCATCCATTGTTATCCGCTCTCAAAAGTGCCCCAAATTTGCATAAGCAGAGCGGACAACAATGGAAAGGAACAGACGGGGGGAGGATGTAGAGGGGATGGAAAGCAGATGCTCCACAGAAGCCTAGCGGATGGAAGTGGATGGGAGCAGATGGCACATCCGCAGGGCTTCCGGGGGAGCACAGCAAAGCAGACACGCAACGGAAAGAGCGGATGCAGAGCGGATGCAGAGCGGATGCAGAGTGGATGCAGAGCAAATGCAGAGCGGATGCAGAGCGGATGCCGAGGAGATGAAGCGGATGCAGAGTGGAAGCCGAGCGGATGAAGCGGATGCAGAATGGAAGCCTAGCGGAAGCCTAGCGGAAGCCTAGCGGATGCACAGCGTTCACCGCGCATGCGGGGAGGATGCATTGCATAAGCCCTGCAGACATAAAGGGAAGCAGCTCTCAAGCAGGTCACCATTCAGAGGAAAGACCTGCTGCCAGACACAGCTCCAGCCAGCCAACCAGCCGGCCAGCAAGCCAACAACCCAACAACCATGGGGAAGAAGAGAAAGCCTCTGCCATCTGCTGCCAGCCCTGGCAAGAGGGACAGGGCCACCATCCCGCCCCCTGGCCCTGACTCTGCTTCTGCTGGGGCTTCTGCTGCTCGGGCTGACTCTTTAGGTGCTGGAGCTTCTGCTGGCACTGCTCCTGATGCTGAGGCTTCTGCTGGTGCTTACTCTGCTGGCACTGCTCCTGGTGCTGGTGCTTCTGCTGGTGCTTACTCTGCTGGTGCTGCTGGTGGTGCTGCTGGTGCTGCTGGTGCTGGTGCTGCTGCTGCTGGTGGTGGTGGTCCTGCTGGTGCTGCTGTTGCTGCTACTGTTGTTGTTGCTGCTGCTGCTGCTGGTGGTGGTTTGGAGAAGCAGCCCCTACAACCTCAAAGCCCCTCTGACGAGGGCCTATATGGCCCTGCCAGAGGGAGGAAGAGGCAGACGCGTGAACGGGAGAGGAGGCAATACACTATAGAAGAGGAACAGGAGAGGAGGTGCTCGAATGGCTGAGGGAGAATGAATATCTTTGGCGGAAGGGACACAGGCTCTATCGAGACACCAAAAGAAAGCAGGCTGCTTGGAGAGAGAAGGCGGAGAGCCTGGGCTACATTTTGGAGGTGCTCCTCGGATGGTGGAAGCACATGCACACCTGGTACGGGAAGCTGCACCTCAAGAAATCTGGCCAGGCCACGGTCAAGCGTCCCACGACGGAGAACCCCGCGACAGCTGTACTACCCGTGGTGGGGGGCGTGGAGGACCCGCTGATGCAGTGGGAGCAAGGAGAGGGCACTTCCACCACAGGCCAACCCGCATCCACCCCCAGCTCCACCTCCACAGAAAGGCAGAAAGCCAGACAGGACGGGCCGAGCCACACTGTCCTGCTAGAGGTAAGAGACACCATCAGAAGCAGCGTAGATCTCCTTTCTCAACTGGTACACACTGACGCCCCATCCTCCAACTGCAAGCCCTTCCTCACCTACGTCAACCAGACCCTCATGAACATGTCGGAATCACAGTACCAGGTGATAAAGGACAGGATCACCGGTCTTCTTCACAACCCTCCAGACCCAGCTGAACCTGCTCCCACCCAGTCCAGGCCTGCTCCTCCACCCCAGGTGATGTCACTGCCCTTCCAAGACTTTCCACAGGCCCTCACCTCCCAAGGCTACGGCTACCAGAAGGTCCAGCAGCAGAGGCAGCCCTTCCAAGTCCAGGCACAGGTACATTGTATGCCACCGGTGCCACTGATGCCACCGATGCCACCCACATCCCCTGTTGTCCTCTCGGGGCCAAGCACCCCAGTGGTGCTTCAGACCAGCACTCCAGCAGCAGCCACCTTCACAGCACCTGGACCCTTCACCCCTGAGACTGGGCATGCCTCAGAGTGACCAAGAAGAGTGGCAGAGATTGGGTGGCTACCTGTTGATTTTATTTTTGCTTTGGACACTTGACTTGGGTCATTTTTCTTTTACAGCTTGTTATTAATAAAGATTATCTTTGCTTCACACACTTGCTTCATTTAATTTTGTCAATAAAGTCCTGGTGGAAACTTTTAGAAATGGTTTAAGCCTTTGCATGCTTGTGGGATGGGTAAGGATAGCAGTGGGATGGGCAGGGATACCTTTGGGATGGGTAATAGCTGTGGGATGGGCAGGGATACCTTTGGGATGGGTAATAGCTGTGGGATGGGCAGGGATACCTTTGGGATAGGTAAGGATAGCTGTGGGATAGATAAACCTCCAGTGCAAGCATTGTAGGACTGTATGGTCCACCCTCCCAGGTGCCACACCTTTGGCCCTTTATTATCAATAACACATTTCAACATAAACACCACTCTTTATTAAATGCCCTATCATCCTGTCTTGCCGCTGCACTGCTCCAGCTGGGGAGTTGCACCAGTGTCTCAGGAGATTGCTGCTTCTTCCCTTCACGTGAAGCTCTGTTGGGGCCTTGCACATCCACAGTGTCTATCAGGTTTCGCCCTTGCCTCCATTCCCCAGGCTCCATGACCCCATTGCATTGTTGGAGGTCCACAAGCCTGTTCTGCAACACTGGGTAGCGGGTGCGCATGAGATTGTGCAGGATGCAGCAAGCTTCCACGATCCTCCTCACAGTCTCTGGGCGATGCTGCATCGTGGTGAGAAGTACCTGGAACCTATTGGCCAGGATGCCAAAGGCATTCTCCACCACCTGCCTTGCCCTGGACAGCCTGTAGTTGAAGATCCTCTCTTCACGGGTGAGGAGTCTGGAACTGTAGGGCTTCATGAGGTAGGTTCTGAGGGAGAAGGCATCATCCCCCATGATGAAGTAGGGCACATCTTGCATGTCATTGGGCAGCAGGTCTGGATCTGGGAAGCCCACGAGGAGGTTGCATTCCAGCCCCTCCTTGAGGTGACTGGTGTTGTATACCTGGGCATCTGAAGCTGACCCGTTGCCTGAAGCATCAATGTACATGAACTTGTAGTCAGCATCGACCATGGCGAAGAGGATGATGCTGAAGAAGCCCTTGTAGTTGAAATAAGTGGACCCTGACTTGGCTGGAGCTTTGCAGGCCACGTGCTTCCCATCTATGGCTCCAACGGTGTGGGGGAAGTTCCACTTCTGATACCACTGCTCTGCAACTTTCTTCCAGCCTTCTTCAGTGGAGGGGCACTGGAGGTGTTCCTCCTTGTATTCTTCGATGATGGCCTGCACCACTTCTCTGACCACAATGCTGATGGTGTTGTGTGGCACCCTCCAGCCGTACTGCATGCTCCTGTACGTGGTCCCTGAGGCCAGGTGGCGCAGAGTCAGTGCCACCTTGAGGCCAGGGTTCCAGGATGGGCCGGAAGTTGGTGTTTGCCTTGGTCAACCTGGGTCTCAGCCGCTCCACAACTTCGTCAAACATGGCTGGAGGCATCCTCATGAAGTTCTGGAATGCACGGGGGTCTTCGTTCCTCAGCTCCACCATCAGCTTGTTGTACAATCTGTACTCTGCTCTTCTCCCGATCCATCTTCAGACCCAGACACTTCTTGGCTGCCTCCTTTTCTTCCCATAGAACAGGTGAAAGAGCCTGTAGATGGCTTCTCACTGTTGCAGAACGATGGTGGCTACCAAAAGGAGTGTGTGATGATCCATGGTGGAGATGACTGGATGCTGTGGAAGAGCAAGAGCCAGAGCAAGGCTGCAGAGGTCTGCACAGCAGGGCTGCTGGACTGAAAGTGATATCCAGGTGAGTTCCTCCCCCTTTTTATAGGAAATATATATTTTCCGGTAGATGTCCTTTTGCATCCTCTAGACATCCTGCAGACATCCTAAATATCTGAGATAGATCCCCTCTGCGAACGTTTTTTCTGTTTTAATGCTTACTTTGCGAGCTGCATCCGCTTTCATCCTTTCTCTGTCCGTGCTACTAATGCTGGGCGTCCGTTCCGCGTCCGTTTCGCTTCCTCCCTATGTCTGTTTTCCGGTGGAGTGGATGCGAGTTGCGCGGATGCACAGCGGATGCCTAGCGGATATAGCGGATGCATAACAGATGACGATGGATGTAGAACGGATGTTCCCCGTATGCGTTTTGGATGCAGAATGGACGCGTTGGATACATTTTCCGCTCAAAAGTTTTGAGCAGCTCAAAACTTTTTGAGCGGATGGAGCCTCAGTCGACGGATGCTGGACAGATAGAGAGGATGAAAAACAGAGGCAGTGAGTACAGAATGGATGCATTGTGTTAACCAACGGATGGCAAGTGTTTCTCTCCGTTTTACATCCTCTTTCCATCCGTTGGTGCAGTGTGACATGGGCTTTAAATAGATGTTCTCTATTCAACCCAGTCAGTCAAATTTTCTCCTTTAAACTTCCTCCTGCACAATCTTGTCCAGTTGGGTTTTTTTTTTTTTTGACCACCACTGTAACTGCCTTTGGGAAAGGGAGAGGAAATGTGTATGTTAAAGGGAGGAGAAGGAGGGGGAGGAGCTGAAGCTCTTTGCAGATGTTTCAAGCCATTTTGGGGCTCTTGTTGGGATTCCTCGGGAGCTTCTCTAAGTTCTTCAAGCAGCCTTGAAGCCATTTTTCACGAAGCAGTGGAGGTTCTTCTGCAAATGTGAGGCTTTCTAGAAAGCCTTCCAGCCACTGTAGTGTCCTCTCCCCATGTGTCCTTCATGAGACTGCTGCCTGAGGCTCTGGGTGGACTCTTCTAGAGGCTTTTTTCTTTGGACTCCTTGGATCCCTTCAATGGAGGCTTCCAGCCATTCCTGAGTCCCTCATTGGGGTTCTTCAGCTCCTTCCTCCTCCAGGTTCTTTATCGATGTTTCAGGCCATGGGTTGAAATGCTGTTTGGACCCTTTGTGACCTTACTCCAGCAGGTTTCTCAAGGTCTTCTGCAGCCGTTCTTCAAGAGCAGGTCTTGGTCCATCTGAGAGAGAGATGTTGAAATGTTCTTGAAGCCGCTTGAGTATGTTCTCCATAGATGCTTCAGGAGATTCCTTCTTCGGGGCCTCAATGGACTTCTCCAGCCATCCCTTTCTCTGAGACCTGGTCTCCGATTCCTGCAGGGGTTCCATGCCTTTTCTGCAAGCTTCCAGCCCTCCCTCCTCTTTTCCTTTTGATGTCCCAGGCTCTCCTGCTTGGAGGTGAGTGGTGGAGTCCTCCAGCCAAGCCTTCACACCCAGGATCCCCTCGGGGCAAAATCATCTCAATGCATGGAGTGTGGAACTCTATGATAGACTTCTGTAGCTCTTGAATGGCTTGAGCAGATGCTTCCCTTCATTTCTGCAGATTTAAACAAGATATTTCTGAAATCCATTAATTCCCCAATGGAATTCCTACCCTGCTTGGGGTGTGGGTGGGGTACAACTACAGATTTCCTGAGTAGAGAAGGTGTAGCTATGAAGATCCCCTGGGAAGCTCCACAGGGAGGGAGCAAAGGAGAAATTAGTATCAAGTCCTGGAAGAGAAAGTCGGGGTTGCTGTCTCCAAATTTCTCACCTTCTCTCCTTCTCCTCCAGCCCCCTGCAGAGTTCTGCATTTTTATCAGCAGGCTGGGTGTTTTTCCGCAGGAGCTCCGCATTGAGAGAGAACAACTTATCCTTTCTGTTGCTGTAAATGGGAAGACCAGAGAGAAATTAGCCTCTCTTTGCAGAGTTCTTCCTTCTCTTGACCAAGTTGAGTGTTTTCATGGACAATATCCTCATTTGGTGGAAACAACTTTTTAATTTCCATTCTCTTCCTGTAAATCGGAAGACCAGAGAGAAATTAGCCCCTTCATTTTTTTTAATTTGAATTTCGGATTCAATTCATTTTGCATTTTCAGCCAAGTAGTTATGTAGCCTGACTGCATTCTTAATTATTTTTACACTGCATTGTAGTTATTGTTTTTTTCCTTATATGAAAGAATGGATACTTCTTTTATTCATTCCCTTGTTTACATTTGGACTCCGGGTTCTAGCAAATAAATTTGAATTTGGAAGAAAAAGTCAGCATTGATATCTAAATATTTCTCCTCTGTCAAGTTCTTTCTTCAGCCTGTTGTTTTCACTGAGGAAGTTCTGGTTCTCCTCAACTTGTTCCAGAACTCTGCAGCGGAGATGTTGGTTTTCTTGTTTCACCTCCGCCAGGTCTTTCTCCAATATATTTGGAGTGCAAAGGAGGAAGGGATGACCTCCCCCTCCCTCTTCCATCTCGTTGCAGGGTCACCATGGAGCTCATGCAGGGCAGTGTGACTGCTGATGAAGGAAGCCCTGGCAGGCCGGTGACTGGAGAAGTGCTCCAGAGACCTGGGCTAAAGTGCCTGGTCCTTGCTGGCTCAGCTGGTCTGTGGGCTACAATTAAGGGGCCGAGCCTCTGTGAGGGGACCGGGGTAAGAGAGGGGCTGCCTCCTGTGCTGGCCAAACCCACCCCTTCACTTGAATTAAGCCCACCCAAAAAAAACAGGCTAGGGCTTATTTTCAGGGTAGGTCGTGTTTTCGGGGAAACTCGGTTTTTCTTACTTCTCCAGCTCTCCCCTCAGGGCTTGGTTCTCCCTGAGGAGCTCCTGGTCCTCCCCAGCTTGCTGCAGAACCCTTCAGTGGAGATTGCAGTTCTACTGTTCCAAGATGTTTATCCTGCAAAAGAGGAAGAAGACAAGAGGGAAATGAGGCCCCAAGGTTTTCACTTGAAACATAAAACTGAGGAGTTTTGGAGAATGGAAGAAGAAATCCTGGAAGAGAAAGTCGGGGTTGCTGTCTCAGAATTTCTCACCTCCTCTCCTTCTCCTCCAGCTCCCTGCAGAGTTCTGTGTTTATTTCTGCAAGCTACGATGCTTGATGTACAATAAAAGTTAGCAGTAAGTGTTCAAATGTGGCCTCCCCATTCAAATTTTCAGCTATTCTTCCATCGCTTACAGGGTAGATTCTTCATCCTGGAATCATGTTTTTGTTCTAAAGTTATTTTATTTTGCTTGATGAAAGAAATAAAGTTTTGAATTTAAATAGAGATCAGAAAATGAGGGCATTTGTCATGGATGGTCTGAGAAAGTCCATGTCTCACCTGCTCAGTCACTCTCGTAATGTTACCTTCTCAAATGTTAGACTGTTTATTTTGAGTTGCAGCTCCATTCTCTCATTTTCCATGGCGGATATTATAGTTGTCTTTCTATTTCAAAGACCGGAGAGAAATTAGCCTCCTAATATTTTTCCTTCGATCACCAAGCATAATTATGTTTTTAATTATTTTTACCTTGCATTTGCTTTTATCAGATATACATAAACATATATACACACAGATATACACTGTGTGTGTAGATAGATGATAGATAGTTAGAAAGATAGATAGATAGATAGATAGATAGATAGATAGATAGATAGATAGATAGATAGATA
>BLBF01000037.1:21861288-21876629 GCA_015471245.1 Laticauda colubrina
ATAGATAGATAGATAGATAGATAGATAGATAGATAGATAGATAGATATGAAAAAGTCTATTTCTTTTACTCTGTATATATTGTTTAATATCTGGCCTCAGGATGCTAGTAAATAAATTTAGATTTGAAAGAATAACTCAGGATTCCCTTCTAAATATTTCTCGCCTGTCCCATTGTTCTCTCCATTCTCTGTTCTCCCTGAGGAGCTCCTGGTTCTCCCCAGCTTGGTTCTCTGCAGTGGAGATGACAGTTCTGTTCTTCCAAATGATTTATTCTGTAAAATAGGAAGACAAGAGGGAAATTAGCCCTCTGAGGTTTTCACTTGAATCTTCATTCTTTAAGGAAAGCAGGTGGGTGAGCCAAATTCAAAATGTGGGAGACTTTCTTCTTTCCCCACCTGACACCCATCAATTCCCCAATGGGATTCTATCCTGCTTGGATGGGGGAGGTATAACCATGGATCTCCTGAGTGGAGATTTGGTGGCTATGCTGATCCCCTGGGAAGCTCCACAGGGAGGGAGCAAAGGAGCTCAGTTTTTTTGTGTTCTCTTTCAATTCTTCATTTTCTTTTATCAGTTTTGAAATTCTTGATGTTTTTCCGTAAATGATGAAAATCAGAGAGAAATAGCACACTAATTTTTGTTGACTTTGATTACCAAGCATTATTAAGTTCTTAATTTCTAAATATTTCTCAACTGTCCAGTTCTTCTTTGAGCCTGTTGTTTTCACTGAGGAGCTCCCAGTTCTTCCCAACTTGCTCCAGAACTCTGCAGCGAAGGTGATGGATTTCCTTATTCACATTATTCAGTCCTTTCTCCAACATACTGATTCTGTAAAATATGAGGACAAGAGGGAAATAAGCCCCCTAAGGTTTTTACTTGCATCATCAGATTCATTTAAAATTATAACTAACTAAAAATACCTGGCACTTTCTTTCTTTTACCTAGCCTTACTTCTTAATTAATTTAGTTTTGCCATTTCTCTTATCAAAGCTAGCAAACTCTTCTCACAGGAACTAAAGCCCATGTCACACTGGCCAACGGATGCAAAAAGGACACAGCGGACGAGCAAAATGTTCCATCCGTTGTTATCCGCTCTCAAAAGGGGCAAAAATTTGCATAACCGGAGCAGATAACACGGATGCGGGGAGGACGCAGGGTGGATGCAAAGCGGATACGGAACGGAAGCCCAGCGGATAGGAGCGGATGGGAGCGGATGGGAGCGGATGGGAACAGATGGGAGTGGGTGGCACATCCGCAGGGCTTCCGGGGGGCCTCAGCGAAGCGGACACGGAACGGAAAGAGCGGACGCAGAGTGGATGCCGAACGGATGAAGCGGATGCAGAGCGGAAGCCTAGCGGATGCACAACGGAAGCCTAACGGATGCCTGGCATTAACTGCGCATGCAGGGGGAGGTGCATTGCGTCAGCCCCACGGATATAACGGAAGCAGCTCAGAAGCAGGACGCCATTCAGAGGAAAGACCTGCTGCCAGACACATCGACTGCCTTGCCTGCCCTGCCTGCATGTCTGCCTGCCAGCCTTGCTGCCACCTTGGTTCATGTCTGCCTGCCAGCCTTCCTGCCAGTCTTGGTTCATGTCTGACTGCCAGCCTGCCTGCCAGCCTTGGTTCATGTCTGACTGCCAGCCTTGGTGCATGCCTGCCTGCCAGCCTTGGTGCCAGCCTCCCTGCCAGCCTTCCTGCCAGCCTTGGTGCCAGCCTCCCTGCCAGCCTCCCTGCCAGCCTTTCTGCCAGCCTTGGTTCCTGCCAACCTCCCTGCCAGCCAGCAACCCCACAACCATGCGGAAGCACAGCAAGCCTCAGCAATCGGCTGCCAGCCCTGGCAAGAGGGACAGGGCTACCATCCCGCCCCCTGGCCCTCACTCTGGTTCTGCTGGGGCTTCTGCAGCATGGGCTCGCTCTTCTGGGGCTGGGGCTTCTGCTGCTTCTGCTTCTGGAGGAGCTGATGACAAGCACTCCAGCACCAGCCACCTCCACAGCACCTGCACCCTTCACCCCTGAGACTGAGCGACCAAGAGGAGTGCCAGAGACTCATTTTTGTCTTATAGCTTGTTGTTAATGATGTCTATTTTTGATTCACACACTTGCTTCATTTCTTTTTTTTCATAAAGTCTTGCTGGAAACTTTTAGAAATGGTTTAAGCCTTTGCATGCTTGTGGGATGGATTAAGATAGCTGTGGGATGGGCAGGGATACCTGTGGGATGGGCAGGGATACCTTTGGGATGGGTAATAGCTGTGGGATAGATAAACCTCCAGTGCAAGCATAGTGGGACTGTATGGTCCACCCTCCCAGGTGCCACACCTACGGCCCTTTATTATCAATAATAATGTAATAATTATCCACACATGTCAACATAAACACAACTCTTTATTAAATGCCCTGTTCATTGTAGGCCAACCAAACATACATGGCCCAATCTCATCTGTGTGATGAGACAGGCTGAAGCAAGCATCCATTAAGCATCTACCATCCTGTCTTGCCACTCCACAGCTCCAGCTGGGGAGTTGCACCATTGTCTCAGGAGGTTGCGCTGCTTCTTCGCTTCATTTGAGGCTCTGTTGGGGCCTTGCGCATCCTCAGTGTCGATCAGGTTTCACCCTTGCCTCCATTCCCCAGGCTCCATGACCCCATTGGCTTGTTGGAGGTCCACGAGCCTGTTCTGCAAGACTGGGTAGCGGGTGCACATGAGATTGTGCAGGATGCAGCAAGCTTCCACGATCCTCTTCATGGTCTCTGGGCAATGCTGCATGGTGGTGAGAAGTACCTGGAACCTGTTGGCCAGGATGCCAAAGATGTTCTCCACCACCTGCCTTGCCCTGGACAGCCTGTAGTTGAAGATCCTCTCTCCACGGGTGAGGAGTCTGGAGGTGTAGGGCTTCATGAGGTAGGTTGTGAGGGAGAAGTCGTCATCCCCCACGATGAAGTAGGGCACATCTTGTGTGTCGTTGGGCAGGGGTTCTGGATCTGGGAAGCCCACCATGAGGTTGCGTTCCAGCCCCTCCTTGAGGTGACTGGCGTTGTATATCTGGGCATCCGAAGATGAGCCGTTGCCTGAAGTATCGATGTACATGAACTTGTAGTCAGCATCGACCATGGCAAAGAGAATGATGCTAAAGAAGCCCTTGGAGTTGAAATAAGTGGACCCCGACTTGGCTAGCGCTTTGCAGGCCACGTACTTGCCATCTATGGCTCCAACGGTGTGGGGGAAGTTCCACTTCTGATACCACAGCTCTGCAACTTTCTTCCATCCTTCTTCAGTGGAGGGGTACTGGAGGAGCTCCTCCATGTACTCTTCAATGATGGCCTGTACCACTTCTCTGACCACAAAGCTGATGGTGCTGGGTGGCACCCTCCAGCCGTACTGCATGCTTCTGTAGGTGGTCCCTGAGGCCAGGTGGCGCAGAGTGAGTGCCACCTTGAGCCCAGGTTCCAGGCTGGGTGGGAAGTTGGTGTTTGTCTTGCTCAACCTGGGTGTCAGGTGCTGCACAAGTTCGTCAAACATGGCTGGCAGCATCCTCATGAAGTTCTGGAATGCCCGAGTGTCTTCGTTCCTGAGCTCCACCATCAGCTTGTTGTACAGTCCGTCCTCCGCTCTACTGGTGAACCATCTTCGGATCCAGATTCTTTTCGGGTGGCTCCTTTTATTCTCGCAGTAGTGTTCACAGAGCCTGCAGATGGCTTCGCACTGTTGCAGAACGATGGTGGCTGCCAAAAGGACTTTGTTACAATCCACGGTGGACATGACTGGATGCTGTGGAAGAGGAAGAGGCAGATGAAAGCTGCAGAGGTCTGCACCGCAGGGCTGCTGTTCTGAAAGTGCGATGCAGGCGAGTTCCTCCCCCTTTTTATAGGCAGTATAGGTTTTCTGCTAGGCATCCTCTAGGCATCCTCTAGGCATCCTGTAGACATCCTTAATATCCGAGATAGGTCCCCTCTGCGAACATTTTTTCCGTTTTAAATGCTTTGTTTCCGTGCTGCATCCGCTAGGCATCCGTTCTGCATCTGTTCTGCGTCCGTTCCACTTCCTCCCTACGTCCGTTTACCGCTGGAGCGGATGGAGTTGCGCGGATGCGGAACAGATGCCTAGCGGATATAGCGGATGCGTAACGGATGCGTAACAGATGCGTAGCGGATGCGTGGCGGATGCAGAACGGATGAACTGGATACATTTTCTGCGCAAAAGTTTTAGGCAGCCCAAAACTTTTGGAGCGAACGAAACGTCCATAAATGGATGCTGGACGGATAAAGAGGAAGCAAAACGGAGGCAGTGAGTACAGAACGGATACATCGCGTTAACCAATGGATGGCAAGGTTTTTTGTCCATTTTACATCCTCTTTGCATCCGTTGGTTCAGTGTGACATGGGCTTAAGGCGGGAATTATTTATTTGATTTATTGGGTGCTTTACAAATGCTCAGTAAAATTAACAAGTCAGTAGGTCCTGTCGATATCTCCACTGTATTTTTAAGGGATTTGATTTGCTTCTTCGGGGTAACAAAACTATATTTAAGAGTTTGATTATTTAAGTGCAAGTTAATGAATTTTTACTTTAAGTATTTAGCATTACATAATCTATAAGTGTCACAAAGGAATCTTCAGATCTTAAAAACCCTTCCCCCCCCCTTTTTTTTGGCTTACATACCAAAACAGGCACAAAACCATTCAAGACAATTTCCAAAGTTTCTAATGGGGACAGAAGGGAGGAGAAGACTGAATTGGTGAGATCAAAGGGGGAGCTGAGAACTGAGGTCAATGAGTAGCAGCGGAGGAGACAAAATCAAGGATCTCCTAAATTCTGAGGATTTGGCCAGGAAAAGTCCCAGGCAAGGGATTCGTGGTGTCTCAGACCCATCCCGGCAACGTAATTCAATCCAGAACGTTGTGTAATGTGTGTCCAGGGTAGGGAGCTAAGGAGAATTGACTAGGAGATCCTGGAAGAGAAAATCAGGGTTGCTTTCTGAAAATTCTCCTCCAGCTCCCTGCAGAGTTCTGCATTTTTTTCAGCAAGCTGGGTGTTTTTGTGCAGGAGCTCCTCATTGAGGGAGAACAACTTATCCTTTCTGTTGCTGTAAATGGGAAGACCAGAGAGAAATTAGGCCCTCTTTGCAGAGTTCTTCTTTCTCTTGAAGAAGTTGGGTATTTTCATATCCAATCTCCTCATTCAGCGGAAACAACTTGTTAATTTCCATTCTCTTCCTGTAAATAGGAAGACCAGAGAGAAATTAGCCCTTCATTTTTTTTTAATTTTAATTTCGAATTAAATTCACTTTGAGCAACATGGGGCAAAATTCACCTTACAACTGTCTCTCTTAGCAACAGAAATCCTGTTGTCAATCATGGTCATAAGTCGAGGACTCCCTGCTGTGGGAAATCTGGTGAGATCCAGCAGAGGGGCCTGGAATCTGGGGGAGGTGAAAGCAAACAGAAAAGAGGGAAAGAAAAATGGAAAAAGTCACTTTCTTGATTCATCACAACATTCACACAAACATCACATAGAGCAGAATGAATGGTGGGTGTGGGCAGGGGCAGCATTTGCACTCAGCACCAGAAGAAATCCAACTTCTGAAAGAGAGAAACTGACAGTCTCTGTTTCTGAAAATCTCTGCAGGGTTTTCAACCTGACAGTTTATTCTGAGCACACACACACACACACACACACACACACACACACACACACACACACAACATATAAAGATATATGGGGAAATGAGCCCCCCACCCTCTCTCCTCCTTCATGAAGCCACAGCCACACCTCCCTGGTTGGGCCTGCAGGGACTTTTCTCCCTGGATTTCCTCCTCTGGGCTTCGCTCAGCTGGAGAAGGAAACGGTTTGTGGGAGGCAGGTGGATAAAAACTCCCACCTTCGTCTCTTCCTGACAGGTGTGATGATGCCAGGAGGCTCTTTGTCCACTTCTCACCTTGCCTGGATGGCTTCCGATCGGAGCCAGTGAATTCATCCCAAGGAAGCAGAAGTGGGGGCCCTGGGCTCCTCCCCTCTCTGGGCCCCAGAGGGTCCCCTCTTCCTTTGGCAAAACTTCCTCCCCCAACCAGAGAGACCCCACTCCAGCCATCATGAAGTCTGGGGTCACTCCAGCCCCTCCAGGCTGCCTGCCTGCCTGCCACTGCCCCCCATGTGGCTCTCCTAGGCAGGGGTGCCCACAGCCTCTGGAGACGGAGCCCCAATATGGCCCAGCAGGGAAGAGGTACAGAGCTGCCCTCAATGCCCGCAGCCCCTCCAGGCACCCACAACTCTCACCTCCTGCACTCCCACTGGACTTCCTGGAGGGGCCCCCAGGACAGCCCCAGGGGAGGACAGGGCAAGGGCTGGGACAGCAGGAGGGAGGCAGGAGCAGAGCTCAGAGAGGGTGCCAAGAGGACCAGGAGCCCCGAGAGCGAAAGCGAGGCAAGAAAGATGATTAAGAGAAATATTGAGGGGAGAAAAGAGAGGGGAGAGGGAGGGAGGGAGGGGAGGGAGGGGAGGACCCCCCATTTTTAATGCCTTTCAAATGTCCGTAGGGCAAGGCAGGGGAATTGGGGCTTTTGCAAGTTGAGGGACTCCCTCTTGTGTGCAGTCAAAGCAAAAGGTGCGGTGGCCTAGAGGTGGAGTTGTCTCCTCACAATCAGGAGGCTGTGAGCTCAATCCCAGGGAGAGGCTAATATTTGCTCCTGCTTGAGCAGGGGGTTGGACTTGATGATCTCTGAGGTCCCTTCCAACTCTGTTATTCTATGTTCTAAAGAAAGTACAAGGAAAAAGTCTCCAGACCATTAAAAATCAGCTGTTGAACTGCAGGGCCAAATCTCACCCAAAGGTTGTGCACAACAAGGACAGCTGCAGAGTTTTATTTTACTGTGTGTTCTTTTCACTCTCTCTCTCTCTCTCTCACACACACACACACGCACAAATCCAAAATTTTCGGGTAGCAAGAATCAAATTTTTTCCCCTTTTGGCTAATTTATCATAATTTTTCAAAAATTCCTCCCAGTTTTTGTTCTTCTGTGAATAAATTTACTGTATGATTTTGAAACAGAAGAGTCCAGTTGCTTGTGTGGTGGTATCAGCCACTTTCTGTTGTGCTCATTCTTTGTGTAGGGTGTGTGTGTGTGTGAGAGAGAGATTTTGTTGTCTGCAGTCTAGCTGATTGTCTCACAAAGCAGGGAGCTCTTTGAGGAAGATGGACTGTTAAGAAATGTGAACAAGAAATCAGTTCCCTCAGGCTTCCCCCCTTCATGCTCCTCCACTCCCTCTCGAACCCCTCACCTGCTCCTTCTCCAACGGGGTCTTTGCCCTGCTTTTACGGCCAGAAGTGGCTGCAGGATGGCAGGTCTCTCACTGCCCCCCCCTCTTCTGGATCCCTCCTGGAGGCCAAAAGACTGGCCACCCTCCTCTCTGTAGAAGTCAGACTGGCCAGCAGATCCAGGGAAGGGCTGGAGGGCAGAGGGGACTTTGAATGTCTCCATTGGCACCCAGACTGACTCTAGCCATCTCAAGCCAAGAGAAGCCCTAACGCGACACCCTCTCTTCTCTTCCCGAAAGACCTCCGGGGTATCTGTCCACTTCCCTGGGCACAAGATGACCTCTGAGTTGGACTTTGTCCAGGCTTCAGATATTCAGCCGGACACAGAGTTCCCCACCGGTATTTCCAAAGCCAGCCAGAAGCCCTGTGGATCCCCATGCAAGACCACCAGAGTGGACAAACCTTCCACTTGCTTTTCTCCCAGAGATTCTCTCGTTTCCCCTTCAGATCATGATTTGTCTGATCTCTGTCTGTCTCTGGAATTGGAGTCTGTTCCTGCCTGGCCTCCCCTCTTCCTTCCCTGTGCTGGTGACTGTGGTCCTTGGATTCACATCTGGGGCAGTTTCTCTTCCCACCTGGGAGGAAAAGTATTTCCATGATCCCTTCCAAGTTAACACCCTCCCTTTCTTTCTCAGCCTATGGGGGCCCCAGTGGGGGCATCGGACCCCCACCCAGCCCTGGGCCACAGCAGGTTTCTCTGTCTCTTGGGGAAAGATTTCTTCCCCAATCAGAGTCTGCCTGAGTCCCATCATCCACTTCCCTCCCTGCCTGGGATCAATTCCTCCATTCAGACAAAGGAAAAAGGGAGCTTGGACAGAGCTTATGGCCAATCTCCCTTCTTCGACCCAGGAAGGTCACACTGGCCCCTTCAAATTCCCCAGTGGTTCTTGGACCCCTCCACCCATCACTCGGCTGAGGTCGCAGGAGGGCCAGGGTGGCTGAGAATCAGGATAGAAGGTGCAACATACACTCAACAAAGCTCCCCGGACTTCCGGTTTGCAAGGCTTCAGCGGCGGCAGGAATCCATGATTGTGCGCAGTTTCTGCTGCGCTCGCCACTGGAGTGCCCCCGATCCAGCTGGATTTGAGGGCTATAGTTACCCCCTAGAGGTAACTGAAGATAGGGGAGATCTAGCATGGGTCCAGGGGAATTGCAACCCCCCTCCTCAGCTGGCTTAACTCCCTTTTCCGAAAGCGGTAGAGCGGTGGTCAGCAATGGCTGCCACAAAAAAGCTTTCATCTGGATAAGAATGTGCAGGAGGAAGCTGAGAAAGTGAAAGATTTTGGGTAACCGGGATAACAAGTAACATTTAAATACCCTGGAATTTAAGTTTCATTAAAGATACATCGTTCCCAACAAAGACGGAAAAAGCGGCGAATGAAAGTAAAAAGGGAAAGTTTGTTTTTTCTCACTCTCCTTCTTTATGGTGATAGCAAATGAATGGAGAAATCGGAAAAACCCATTTTGGCATCAGCAGGTAATTAAATTGAAAATTAAAGCCAATGGGACAATAAAGATGTCTGAGCATTGAAAAAACAACAACACTTTTTTGCTATAAGTGGGAAGGGAGAGAAAAAGAATTAATATTAAGATTTTCTTGGAGGAGGCTGCTTGGAATCTATAAGATCAGAGCGAAACTGTAACAAGACTTCTAAAAGATATATTTTAATTGGAGCTTTATAACTGAACTATAACCCCAGGAAGAAAAAGTATAAAAAGAAGAAAGTGCTAAATGAAACAGTCTGTGTGTATTTGGATTGCTTGGTGACTTTGGGACTTTGGGAAATCATTATTTGAAAGACTAAAAATGTTTGGGCTGTCTAAAAAAACTTTTCACAATGGCACTACTTGTTGATGAACTGAAAATTGAATTTAAAAAGCTAAAAGAAGAGGAACAAGAAAGGAAGGGGTCTTCTGGATCTGTTTTCCATTTTTTAGAAATGGTGATTTCTACTTACCAGAAACTACAAGAACAAGAAGATTGGGATGAAGAAGAAGCCATCTTTAATGAACAAATAACTTTAGCTAGGGAAGAAAAGGGAAAGAGGGGAAAGAGAATGGAGAATTTAAGACTTAAAAAAACAACCAAAAAAGGGAAAAATAAGATGAACAATCGATACAATGTCAGAAAGCAACAGAAAAGTGACATACAGAAGACGGTGGAGATTAAGAGACAAGGGGGTAAAAAGGCAGGATTGGAGAAGAAAGGAAGGGAAAAAGGGAAAAAAAGTTACAAAGCTTTAAAACAAGATGTAAAGAAACAAGATCTATTCAGAGATAGTGGGTAAAAATATGATTAAAAAGAAATTCTGCAAAGTACATAAGATTGTATTGTTGTATTTATATTTGAAATAATGTTAGAAAAATGAATTTAATTATATTATAAACTTATTCTTTTTTATTTTATAATATAGTAAGTAGCTTCAGAATGTATTAAGTAGAATCAGAATGAAAAGTATATATTATTCTAAGTGTTAAATTTAGGGGAAAGATTTAAAGGCATTATATTTCAATCAGTGATTACAGGAGAAATTTTGTGTTAATGAGAAATAGAACTTTTGAAATAGAACTTTTGAAATTGAAATATAACTTTAAAAGATATACGCATAATGATTGAAATTGAGATGAAATAAATAAAATAGAATTAAGAAAATGAAAAGAGGAGAGAAGCCATATAGAAAATGTAAAATGGTCAATAAGATATTAAATGGGATAAAAAGTAAGCATGAATTTGAATTTATGTCTGTACAAAAAGGTGTAACCTGGGACTAAGCCGTTTTCCAAAAAGAAGTTTTATGTTTTGTGTTTTGTTTGTGTAGGTTTATTTATTGAAAATCAATAAAATTAAAAAAACAAAAAAACAAAGCTCCCCACCACAACAGACCTTCAGACACAGGTGGTGGCCTCACACAGTCCTAAACGGTGCCTTTATGTGGCATCAGGAAGGAATATGGCATAAACCTCACAACCTTCACCCTATAGTGGTGCCCTAGCTCTTGTCCCTGGTGGCAGATCAAAGATTGTGAATCCCATTCCTGACACCAGTTTTTGTGGAATCAAATGCAGTACCCAAAAACCCCAATAATCAAAGATCACTGGTGGAATTATTTATTCAGTGTCCACTGGAGGAATTTCCCTCTAGAAAACGGCAGGACAGATTCCCACACACAAAAGGAAACACTCATATTTATACATTTGTGGAAAGGAGAACAAAGTGATAACCATCAATATTAATAGCTAATAGATGATATAACTGAGAATATTCATAATTAGCACACTTCAAGGTTCATTCATGCCCACCTACTGTGACCATCCTCAACAAAGAGATATTGTCCAAACCAAAGGTTGCACGTGCATTAACTATTTCCATCTTGGTAACACATTCTCATTCCTCCAAGAAATTGGTTTCTGCACATTCTTCTTGACACTCTATATTTATCTGAATAGAAATCATTGCCCCACTCATGTATGGAAAATAGCTTGGAGCTGAAATTCATATGTCTCACTTCTCCACATTTCTAAGCTGCTCCTTTGTGTTCAGGTCTGGCCTCAGAATGATAATGTAGCACTTGGGGATGAAGATGCAGCCCAGCACACCAGCACTGGAAGCCAGGATGGAGAAGACTTGCAGAGCCACCATGTGTTTCCCTTTGGTGCTCAGATAGGTTGGCACAAAAGTCACCCAGACACTGCAGAAGACCAGTATGCTGAAGGTGACCAGTTTGGCTTCGTTGAAGGCCCCAGACAAATTCCTGGCCAGGAAAGCCACTGTGAAGTAGATGGCAGCCAGGAAGCCCATGCAGCCGAGGGTGGCATAGAACATGACAAAGGCCCATTCGTTGCATTCCAGGATGTTCTCTCCAGTCTGGGAGTGGAGGTCAGAGTCAGGGAAAGGGGGAGAAACTCCCAGGCAGATGATAATTTGGACAGCAGAACAAGAAAGAATGATGGAGTTGGCCAAGCTCTTCCTTAACCATCTCTTTGCTCGTTTTCCTGGCTTTCCAGGAAAGCCAGCACCACCATGATGGTTTTGGCCAAGAGAGAAGAAATGGCAACTGAGATGATGCTGAAGACTGTCGGAGAAGGCAGGTGGCTTTTCTTGGTTGACCAATGAAGAGAGAAGAAGACAAGAAGCAAAGCAGGAGGGAGACCAGGAGGATGTAGGAGACGTCCCGATTATTGGCTTTGACAAGGGGAGTTTCTCGGTATTGAATGAAGATGATTAAAACAAGGCCTGTGGTTAGGAAGAAGAGTAGGGCAAAAGATGCCAGGACAATACCCAGATGTTCTTCATAAGACAGGAAGGTTATAACTTTGAGGATACATTTGATTTTGTCCTCATTTGGGTGTTGATCATCTGGACACTTGGTGGATTTTTCAGTGTCTGAGAAAACAAAAAAAAATGTTTGTATTTCACTTTGAGAAAGAGAGGGGAGGGAGGGAGAGCGAGAGGGAGGGAGGGAAGGAGAGAGAGAAAGAAAGAGAAAACAAGCTGAAAATATTCAAAAGCATCTTATCTCCGATCCTTCAAGAAGATCATTTGCTTATGGTGGTTGATGACCTGAATAGAATTGATTGCTTGATATAACTTTTTATGTGTTAATTTAGGGGGATGACATTATGTCAATATGCTTCAGATGAAGAAAAGCAATGGATATAAGAAAAATTTCAGACAATTAAGATGTCCCTAGAAAGGTTAAGAATTATTTTCCCTAAGAATGATAAAGCTTGCCCAATCTTCTTTACCTTCCAATCTCTTCTTTATCTCTCCTTCAAGATCTTTTGGTTATTCTTTCCATTAAATATGAAATTGTGCATTTTGAAAATAAACAAGAAAACAGTTAAGCTTCAAAGTGTTTTTTTCACATGTACATTCACAAAAATGCTCCAGCTAAGTCCATTTCCACCAGACCTTCCATTTTCATCTGGTTGTCACCTACCTTTCTGAATGGAGAAGGTCCCCTCTGGACAAGGAACGCAGTCGTAGCAGCAAACTGGCTCTCCTTCTTGAACCCCCTTGGCAAATCCAGGAGGACAACTTTCCACACATCTGGACTGAGACAAGGACTAAAGAGAAAAAAGGAAGGAATGGCAAAGAAAATATGTCAGGACTTTCCATCCATGGAAAACGGAAGTTGATATGGACATTATCCAAGCAGCCTCTGGTCTTCACTCAGGAACATATGATACCTCTGACTAGTTTCAAATGGTTGTAGGAGATACAAAATACAATTACTGGTAGATGCTTCATTTAATTCCTAAAGTTTTGCTTGTGGCATATCACATGACAAGAAACAACTTTTCTACTTCATAAAGTCTGGAGGATTGGAATTGAAAAAAGATTTAAGCATTAAGTGATAACCAGTCAGTTCCTCCTCATGACCCTCATTAATGTGCATTCTTCCATTCTTCATATTTCCATACTTTTTAAATCTATTCATATTAAAAATTGCATTTATTTGTTCTAAATTTAATAAATGCTTCAATTTTATATGAATAGATAATCGTACTGAATAGATAATCGTAGGAGATGTTTCTTGTTTATTTGTAAATTTATCTGTTCGATTCTGCAGTGCTGCTGAAACAAGGATAAAATGGACTTTTTCGGTTCTAGAACTTTTTCATCTCATTGTAGTGAGATGAGATGGAGGTGAGGTCATGAGAACAGCCCCTCAGAAAGGGTAGCTGAGGCATCTTTTCCTGCAATAAATGGGACATGAGTCCTGTGCCAGAAGATGGTATTTCTAAACCCATCTAGAGATCCTCAAAAAGGTCCTTTCTCTGAAGAACTACAATTGGCTGACAGTAACTGGCATGGGAAGAAACACCCACATTTAGTGTCTATGGAGATTCTCAGTCATTCAGGTACCTTTTCAAGAGGCAACAGAGCTTCCTCATTTTCTTTGAAGATGATTTGCTTCTTGGGTGAGAAGTGAAACATCTTCAAAGAAAAACCAAAAAGTCCAGTTGCCTCTTGAAAAAGCACCTTTGCAACCCACATTTGGTATTAGTTCAATTTGGAATCTCCTTTTCACCCAGAGAGGCTGAAGATAACTGACCACCAAGAAAAACTATGGCATTCAAGGGGTTTTCAGAGCTCTCTTCCAAGCCAAAGGCCCAACGTAAATCTTTCAGATTTCCCCTCGATACACTTGATTACAGGAAGGGCTTTTTTTTGGATCAGAGAAATATTCTGGTACTTCGGTTTTCTCAGTCATGGAATTCTATGATATGAGACATTATACAAACAACACATTCTATTATAAGCCACCCAGAGTCGCTCTGGACAGGGAGGCAGGCAGCAAGCAAGTTTGGAGAAGCTGAATTCTAGTTGCAAAGAGGACCCACAAGGCCTCTTTACTTAACAGATTTACAAAGCTGGAAGGGACCTTGCAGGTCATCTAGTCCAACCCCCCACCCTGCCGTTGACCAAGCAGGAGAGCCTACATGATTTCTGACAGATGGCAATCTAATCTCTTCTTGAAAGCTTCCAGGGATGAAGCTCCCACGACTTCCTGAGGGAACTTCTGTTCCATTGGTTGATTGTTCTCACTATCAGAAAATTTCTCCTTATTTCCAGGTTGAATCTCTCTATGACCAGTTTCCACCCATTGCTTCTTGTCCTGCCCACAGATGCTTTGGAGAATAGTTTGACTCCCTCTTCTCAAATTTTGGAAGACTGCTATCATGTCTCCCCTGGTCCTTCTCTTTTCTGGCCAAGCCCAGTTCCTGCAATGATTCTTCGTATGTTTTAGTCTTCAGTCAGGGATGGGATATGACAGGGTTAACTACTGGTTTGGGATTTACCAGCTTCCCTGCCCGCTGTGAGCTGAGGTGCTGTAAACTGTCATAAATCATCATTAGCACATCATTAGCACGCTGCCTGCAAAGAAGCAGCCTTTGAAATAGCCCTCCTTTCTTGTTTGCAGCTGTGGCTCGTTCACAGCAGCTGAAGTTGAAAAATCAGGAAATAAAGATCAGGTAAGAGCCCAGGTGGACAGGTGGGCAAAAACATCACAGACATAGAACCAGTTCAATTTCTGCTGCTCTTCAGAGCTACCGATTCTACAGAGGTGGACAGAGCCGGGAGAAACCCATCCGTCTCCAGTCCCCTCATCTTCTTGGTTGCTCTTCTCTGCCCTCTTTCTAGAGTCTCAACATCTTTTTTATAGTGTGATGACTAAAACTGGTTGCAGTACTCCAGGTGTGGTCTTACTAGGGCTTTATAGAGTGGTATTAGTAACTCCCTTGATCTTGATTTTATCCCTCTGTTAATACAACTTAGGATTGCATTAGCTTTTTTGGCTGCTGCTGCACACTGCTGGCTCATCTTTAACTGGTTGTCCACTAAGACTCCAGGATCCCTCTCACAGTTCCTGCTGTTGAGCCTGGTTTCACCCAGTCTGTAGGTGTCCTTTGGGTTTTTCTTGCCTGAGTGTAAGACTTTGCTTTCCTCTACATTGGATTTCATTCTGTTAGATATGGCCCAGAGTTCAAGTCTGCCAAGATCCATTTGGCTCTGGATTCTCTCTTCTAGGGCAGCGATTCCCAAACTTTTTCAGTCCACCGCCCCATTGGTGCTACAAACTCATCCTCAGTGCCCTCACCCAGGGGTGGGATTCAAATTTCTGAAGAACTGGTTCTGCGGGCGTGGCCTAATTTGTGGGCATGGCTTGCTAGCCATGTGACCAGATGGGCATAGCCGGATGGGCATGGCCAGGTGAACAAAATATTGGCAAACCAAATATTACTGGACCTTGCTTAATGGCTGTTTGCTCAGAAAGTGTTCTAATTTATGACTGAACTCCCCAGAGCTACTTGACCTGTTTTTTAAATTTAGACAGCTGTGTGCGTGCGCGCGTGCATGCGCGTGCGCGCGTGCACACACACACACACACACACACACACTCCCTTCTAACCCTGCTGGAGCAGGAGGTTGGACTAGATATCTCATTCACTTTCTCCTCCCTCCCTCCCTCTCTTTCTTTCTTTCTTTCTTTCTTTCTTTCTTTCTTTCTTTCTTTCT
>BLBF01000037.1:21900262-21944935 GCA_015471245.1 Laticauda colubrina
ATATATATATATATATATATATATATATATATATATATATATATATACATACATACATACATACATACATACATACATACATACATACATACTGTATATATATATCAGTGAGGTAAACCACAGTTTGCTGGCTTTCTAGATGTTAGTGCAGTATTTGACAGAATAAACAGAAATATTATGGAGGAAATTGATTACCCTCAAAATGGAGCTCTGACATTTGACCCTGATCCAAGCCCTTGTTTGAGAGGAAGGTTTGGGCTCAATGGAGCCCTGAGAAGAAGGATCAATGTTTAGCAAGAATGAAGGGAAGGGGGTGTATTTGAACCCTTGTTATTCAGTGTCGATATGAACAACTTCCTAGGACTAATGAAGGATCAAAACAGAACATAAATGTTATTTCATTCTTTGAAAAAAAAATTACTAAATGAATGGACCAGCGAAATGCAGTGCACATTGTAACCTTGGATTTCAGAAGACCAAGTAAACCACCACCTACTTCTCAGTAAGCTAAAACTATGTGGGACAGATAGCATCATCCCCAGATAGACTCGGCCTGTGGTCCTCAATGGAACTTCATCTACAATGGAGGGAAACAAGCAGTGTGGGACCCCAAGGTTCTATTTTCGACCCAGGACTCTTCAACATCTTCATCAATGGTTTGGATGGTGGGTTAGATGGGGAAATCATCAAATTTGTGGATGACACTAAAGTGGCAGGAATAGCCAACACCCCAGAAGACAGGTTGAAGATCCAGATGGATCTAGGTACACTTGAACATGAGGCTTATTGAACAAATGAAATTCACTGTAGAGAAAAGTAAGGTTTTACACTTAGGCAAGAAAACCAAATATACGCTTACAGATTAGGTGACACCTGGTTCAATTGCAGTAACTGTGACAGAGATCTTGGAGTCTGAATGGACAATCCCTTAAATAGGAGCCAGCAGTGTGTGGCAGCAGCCAAAAAAAGCCATTGCAATCCTAGACTGCAACTGCAGTCTCCCTGTTTTTTGTACAACTGGAGAAGAAGCTAAAAAGATTCCTCCACAAAGAACCTGAGATATAGAAGCAGAAAAAGATGCAGCAGTCCTCAAATATTATCATGGGCCCTTTATTGGAATAGAATCCTTCAGTTGGCATTTGCACATGTTAATCTAATTGCAATAATTTATATTTTTATTTTTTTATTTGTTTATTATTTTCCACTTTTATTCAATCTTGCTAATATTCTGCCTTTAATATTTTAAACAATCTCTAATTAACAAACTATTCTAATACATTCATGAGAACTGGGTTGGATTTTTAAAAATCTAATATTTTGGATTTGATCTGATGCCAAGTATAACACACCTTTCTTCATTGCTTTTTCAGATCAGTTATAAACCTCCTTCAGAGGCTCTGAGTGATAAAAGTAAGTTCCCTTTTTTCCACCAGATACATCCCAAAGAAGGATTCCACTACTCAGCCATTGTCCAGCTGCTCCTCCACTTCAAATGGACCCTGATTGGTCTCTTTGCTTCAGATGCCGATAATGGAGAGATTTTCATGAGGACTTTCCCTCCTATGCTTGTCAGGAATGGAATTTGCATTGTTATATCACAACAATTCTCAACAACTAGATATACAGCAGCCCTCAGGGAGGCCCTCTCTAAATGGAGACAAGTCAATGTCTTTGTTCACTTCATAGAACATGATTCAATTTGGGACATAATTCTTCCTTTCCATTTAACACTTATGCATTTACCAGGATCCATTGAAGGGAAAGTCTGGATCCTCACAAATTTTGTACGGTATCCAATAGCAAAGCACAGGCTTCTCAAACACATCCATAGTATTTGGGAGTTTTGGTATCTGCCAAAAGACAGGCCAATGGATGATGCCTTTGAGCACGATTTCTTTGTGGAAGATCCTTTTCAAGATCATTATTTCCGCTGTTCCCTTTCCAGGTATGTCTTTTCTGTCAAAGGCCGCAGTAGATGCACGCAGAAAGCCCCACTGGAGACTCAGGAGAAAAGGAACAGGATCCGGATCACAAGCCTACACGAGGATTACAGTTTCATTCAGACTCTGGTCCAGACCATGAATGCTGCTTATTCCTCCAGATCGAGGAGGAGAAGGAAAGAGGGTATAAAGCTCTTGGGGGCTCCAAGGCTGCAGCCGTGGCAGGTATTGGGTTCCGAAGTGGATCCATTCATCTGAGATCCTTTGGAGAAGGAATTGGGAGGAGAAGGAGGGGAAACATCTCAGCAGATCTGGCCAATTCAATGACTCAGGGAATGATGGCTCCAAAGAAGAGATACCAGGGCCTTTGGATATCCTCTCTTCTCCAACCGAGAGATTATGTCAGTTGGAAAAGGGCTCCCAGACTCCTCCTGATCTTCAGCTCTTCTCCTTGTGGTCTTTCCTCCAGGCTAAGAGCAGCTCCTTTGAGCTCTTCCTTGGCTTATTTCTCCCTCCCTGAAGTTCATGTAGATTCTGTGCAAATTCTCCTCCAAGTGTGGTGCCTGCAAGGGCACCTGGTCCTTGAGGTGGGGTCTCCCCAAACCAGAACGTTCACTTCCTGAGATCCTTATGGCTGCATTTGCCTTCTTTCCATGAGCCTCACAGGCTGACTCTGATTCCATTTCCAGTTAACTATGATTTTGAGAGCATTTTCACAAACATACATATCAAATTTGGTATCCCTCATCTTTCTTCCAGTCCATCATTCATATTCTTATATTAGACGCTATTTTTCGTCAAGTCCTAGTTTATAAAAATCAGATATTTTTCTACTGCTATTTATTTATGCATCCTTCTCTGTATGCTAAACTTTTTCTTTCTGGAAACTTGATATTCCTCTTATTAAATTTTATTTTATTCAAAAAGTTAAAATACAAGTTTTGGAAAATAAAATTATCACAAAGGCAAGGCAAAACATTTTTTTAAAAAATTGTGCATTAAAAACAAAAACATGCATGTTGTCCTCCTAGATGAATACAACACAGCAATAATAGTTTCTCCCCCTTGCAAAACAGGCTCACAATTATAAACTACACATCTATGTGCAACTACTTGACTTGTCATGTATCTGCCATGTATAAAAAATGTGGTTAACAGGCAATCCAACAATAAAATTAAATTTCAAAACTTCAAAATTGTCTGTTATCTGCTATTCTATTTAACTCAGAGAAAATTTACAGGGGCTTCTTATCTACCACAGACCACCACAATCATTACCTCTGATCCATCCAGAATCTGGTTAAACATTTTTGTTTGATTCTTGACAATAATACATTTTCTTAAAATTTGAATGAGGATCTTTCCCAACAATTGCTTTCCATTCCATGCATGTCTATGCATGATGGAGATTTATCAGCCCTACTGTATTAAGGACAACACAGAAAAATTGATGATCAACAGCAAATTGTTATCCATCACCTTCAGGTTTCATAGGAAAGATTTTAAAAGATTAAAAATTATTTGAGTCTCATTTTGAAGACAGTTTTTATCCACTTCATCATACCATCGCTCAGGTCTCCAATCACATCACAAAATTGTTTGAGTCCTTTTCTGAAATACAGTTTTATCACCAGAGTTTCCACAATCTATTTAGGAAGTATAATCATATTTGAGAATGACTTTTCGGGTGAGGAGAAGAGAGGCTGCTTAGGGAAGGATCAGGTAAGAGGGGAGAATCCTGCAGCTGCATTAATGGGAGCGAAAGAAACTCAGAAAGGATCCTTGCGAACTGTTTCAGGCTGAAAAAAGAGTTGGTAGCAGATTTGTTCTTTCAGATTTGCAAAATTTTGTAATGTAGAATCAAGTAGAATTAGTACATCTGGATGTGTTTTCCATCAGGATGACCAGGGAGAATATTAGCCTGACAACTTTCTTCTTGATAGATCCATTCTTTCTGGGACCCAACCTGTTCTTTTCAAAGAGTTTATGAATTATAGTTTTTCCCTGTTCATTTTATTTGTCATCTGCTCTAGAATGTTCCGTATAATTGACCAGTTGTGCAAATTATATTTCCTCTTTATTTTGTCAGTGTATGATTGACAGTTTTCTCAAACTTCTTCATTAACGTATGAAAATAACGGTAGTATTTGTATCCTATTTAAGCATATTTGGAGATTAGACAATTGTAGATGAAAGATCCAATGTGGGATAAGAAACCGAATTTTCTGCTTTTCAAATTCCTGGATGTTTCCATTCTAGTTTCATTCCTTTCTGGAGAAGAATGAATTTTGGAATATTTCCAACTTTAAACTGTACTTGGACCAAAATGAAGAGATAACAGCAGATTTGATGTTCTATGGCTACTTGGTTCTTCCCAAGGAGGAGGTTGAGGACAAGACTCTGGCGTATTTTGAAAGACAGAGACTTACCATTGAACAAGATACTCTTTCATGGCTAAAGTTGCAAAATAAGGTGGGAGAAATGTTGATGTCTTTTCTCTGTTTTCCAAAGCCTGAAGTCCCATTTTCAGTGGGCCAAGCCTAGAATGGTTGGCCTTCCATACCAGTTGGTGTCTTCCAATGGAAGTTCTTTAAGAGACAGGACCTCAGTGGAGTGGCTTTGCAATGAAATCTTTCAAGATCTTGCTGGTCAGAGGTTTCTTTCTTCATCACAATTTTATTCTATATTAAAAAATCTAATTGAATAAAAGTTTCCTAAATCTTTTACAGTAAACTTTATTCTCAGTTTTAATGTGACTGTATCATTGTACTTAAATCTTTTTTCAATTCCATCCCTGTAGACTTTATGAAATAGAAAGTACTTTATTGTAATGTTAAATTCCAAAATCAAAAGAGGAACTAAATAAATGATCTGACAATTGTTCTACCTCCTGCATCTGTTTAGAAATAGTCAGAGATTTCTTATTTATCTCAGTGAAGACTGAGGCTACTTGGCTGACATCCATTTCTCCCACCATTTTCCATGATTGGAGGGTCCTAACATCTTTTCTTTCTCATTCCTATTTTTTTTTCTGCTCAGTCCCTGCCTCAGTCCAGATGTGTGGAAAGTTGTCCTCCTGGATTTGCCAAGAGGGCTCGAGAAGGAGAGCCAGTTTGCTGCTATGACTGTGTTCCTTGTCCAGAGGGGACCTTTTCCACTCAGGAAGGTGGGTACACCAGAGGAAAGGAAGGCAGGTGACACCAGAGGAAAGGAAGGCCTGATAGAACTGGATCCATCCAGAACATTTTCATGAAAGTTCCAGTTAAAAGACAGATTGAAGCTCCTGCTTTTTATTTAACCTGTACAATTTCATATCTAAAAGGAGGTAAAACAGATGTTGAAGGAGGGGCTGGGAAGAGATGGGAGGAGGGGGTGGCAGACTGGGCAAGCTTTAGTAACTGCAGAGGAAATGTCTCTTCTGCTTTTTAGTTCAGATAGGTGCTGCTAAGTTCACCTTTCTAGGAACACCTGAGTTCTTTGGAACTTGATGAATTGTTTTAGGTCCACCTTTTAAAAGACTTTGCAATTCCCTGTTTATTGGCTTCCCCTTGAGGATCCCTGAGAAGATGTCCCTGGTCCTTAATGTGGTGCTGTGGATAGTTATGAGGGGAACTCATAACACAAATATTCTGCCAGTCATGTGGATAAATCAATCAATCAGAATAGAGCTGGAAGGGACCTTGGAGGTCTTCTAGTCCAGCCCCTGATCAAGAAGAAGAAACTATACTATTTCAGGCAAGTGACTGTCCAGTCTCTTCTTAAAAACCTCCAATGTTGAAGAACCCAAAACCTCTGAAGGCCAGCTGTTCCACTGGTTAATTGTCCTAACAGGAAGTTTATCCTTAATTCCAGATTGCTTCCAGGTGTTACAAGATACTATAGGTATCCTCCAAGTCCAGTATCTTAACTACCATTAGGCAGGACTCAGGCTGTTTGCCTAAAAAGATTATATGATTCATTGTTAACTTCTGATAATGTAGGTTCTGTGAAGATTCTACACATAACACTGGAAATAATTACCATCCTAGCACTTCCCTCAACTTCATAAACCTAGCTACATTTTTAAAAAAATATGTCCTTATGCTCATTTTAATGAAATTGTTAAGAAATACTTTTGGAAAATGCCTGAAGTATCCGTTGTTATCCAAAGAAGGTCTTTCTTGTAAGATGAAAGCACAAAATATTCATGAAATATTGCTTTTTTGCTTTCTCAGATACAGAAAAATGCACCAAGTGTGCAGATGATAAATATCCAAATGAGGACAGAATCCAATGTATCCCCAAAGTTATAACTTTCCTGACTTACGAAGAACATCTGGGCATTATCCTGGTCTCTTTTGCCCTACTCTTCTTCCTAACAACAGGCCTTGTTTTAATCATCTTCACTAAATACCGACACACTCCCATTGTCAAAGCCAATAACCAGGACCTCTCCTACATCCTCCTGGTCTCCCTCCTGCTTTGCTTCTTGTCTTCTTCTCTCTTCATTGGTCAACCAAAAAAAGCCACCTGCCTTCTCCGACAGACGGTCTTCAGCATCATCTTCTCAGTTGCCATTTCTTCTCTCTTGGCCAAAACCATCATGGTGGTGCTGGCTTTCTTGACCACAAAACCAGGCAGCCGAGTGAAGAGATGGTTGGGGAAGAGCTTGGCCAACTCCATCATCCTGTCTTCTTCTGGTGTCCAAATTATCATCTGCTCCATCTGGCTGGGAGTTTCTCCCCCCTTCCCTGACTCTGACCTCCACTCCCAGCCTGGAGAGATCATCCTGCAATGCAATGAAGGGGCTGTTGTCCTGTTCTACGTCACCCTCAGCTACATGGGCTTCCTGGCTACCATCTGCTTCATGGTGGCTTTCCTGGCCAGGAATCTGCCTGGGGCCTTCAACGAAGCCAAGCTGATAACCTTCAGCATGCTGGTCTTCTGCAGTGTCTGGGTGACTTTTGTGCCCACCTACCTGAGCACCAAAGGGAAATACATAGTGGTTGTGCAGGTCTTCTCCATCCTGGCTTCCAGTGCTGGTCTGTTGGTCTGCATCTTCATCCCCAAGTGCTACATTATCCTTCTGAGGCCAGAGCTGAACACAAAGGATCAGCTTAGAAATGTGGAGAAGTGAGACAGATGAATTTCAGCTCCAAGCAATTTTCCATACATGAGTGGAGCAACAATTTTTATTCAAATAAATAAAGAGTGTCTGGAAGAATATGAGGAAACCAATTTCTTGGAGGAATGAGAATATGTTACCAAGATAGAAATGAAGAGTTAATGCACATGCAACCTTTTATTTAGACAACATCTCTTTCTTGAGGATGGTAACATTAGGTGTGCATGAAGGTACCTTGATGTGTGTTAATAATGCATATTCTCGGTTATATCATCTATTAGATATTCATATTGATGGTTATCACTTTGTTCTCCTTTCCACAAATATATAAATATGAATGTCTCCTTTTTTCTGTGGGAATCTGTCCTGCCATTTTCTAGAGGGAAATTCCTCCCACGGGCACTGAATGAATTACAGCAGTGAACTTTGATTATTGGGGTTTTGGGGTCCTATATTTCATTCCACAGAAACTGGTGTCAGGAGTGGAATTCACAATCTTCCATCTGCCACCAGGGATAACAGCTAGGGCACCCCACAGGGTGAAGGTTGTGAGGTTGATCCCATGTTCCTTCCTGATGCCAAATAAAGGCCCCATTTAGGACTATGTATGTGAGGCCACCACCTGTGTCTGAAGGCCCGTTGTGGTGGGGAGCTTTCTTGAGTCTATGTGGCACCTTCTATCCCAATTCTCAGCCACTCTGGCCCTCCTGCGACCTCAGCTGAGTGATGACTGGAGGAGTCCAAGAACCAGTGGGGAATTTGAAGGGGCCAGTGTGACCTTCCTGAGTGGAAGAATGGAGGTATTGCTCCCAGGCAGGGAGGGAAGTGGATGATGGGACTCAGGCAGACTGACTGGGGAAGGAATATTTCCCCAAGAGACAGAGGAACCTGCTGTGGCCAAGGGCTGGGAGGGGGTCCAATGCCCCCACTGGGGCCACCACAGGCTGGGAAAGGAAGGGAGGGTGTGAACTTGGAAGGGATCATGGAAATACTTTCCCTCCCGGGTGGGAAGAGAAATGGTCCCAGATGTGTATCCAAGGACCACAGTCACCAGCACAGGGAAGGAAGAGGGGAGGCCAGCCAGGAACAGACTCCAATTCCAGAGACAGACAGAGATCAGACAAATCATGATCTGAAGGGGAAACGAGAGAATCTCTGGAAGAAAAGCAAGTGGAAGATTTGTCCACTCTGGTGGTCTTGCAGGGGGATCCACAGGGGCTCTGGCTGGCTTTGGAACCACCAGTGGGGAATTCCGTGTCTGGCTGAATACCTGAAGCTGTGGACAGAGTCAAACCCAGCAGTCCTCTTCTGCCCAGGGGAGCGGACAACTATTTCTGACCACGTGTAGGATTCAAATTCTAAATAACAACTGGTTCTGTGGGCATAGCTAGGTGAGCTCTGTTTTGGGTTTCCTGGGTCTCAAGGAAGCCTCCTGGGTGGATGGAGGCATTTTTGCTCCCAGGAAGCTTTCCTGGGGCTCAGGAAGGCAAAAATGGAGTGGGAGGGTATGCAGCAACTCTCCATGCTCCATTTTGGGCCTCCTAGGCTCAGGGAAGCCTCCTAGGCAAAGCAGTGTGACAGCAAGTGGGATCCCGGCACAGCTGACCATTGGAACAGCTGATTGTTGGGAGAGGAATAAAAAAAAGAAATATCTTAAGGAGTGACTGGGCGGGGGAGAATGCAGTCAGCAATGATGGGCATGCATGTGATGTTGCGCATGCGCGATAAGGGCTGACTGGAGGTGAGGGGAAGGGTGGGCAGAGAGGGGCATGGCCAGCCAGGGGCACAATTTGCTGGTTGTCCAAACTGTGCTGAATCATAACAACCGGTTTTATAGAACCAGTCTGAACCAGTAGAATCCCATCCCTGCTCCTGATGCCTTTCACAAGAGGATAGGGGGTCATGGTGGGGCTCCTCTTGGCTTGAGATGGCTGGAGACAGTGGAGGTCTGCTCCATTGGATCCTGTTTAAAGCAAAATGTGAGAGCTTCCTGATAGTCTTGACCATGTTTCGTCCACAAAACCTTTAATAGAAGCCAAAGAGATTTCAATGTGCTGGCAAAGATGCTGGCAAAGATGTAAGTCTAAACTAGGCCTCATTTCAATCTGATTGATCAGGTCTCTCTCTCTTTCCCTCCCTCCCTCCCACACTGGCTTTGTTCTACTTTCCCAATGTGCCTGCAGGGCTGGTGCCTCGAACAAGGGTGGATGAATGGATGGATGGATAGAGATAGAGAGAGACAAATAGGCAGGTAGATAGATAGCTCTATTGATAGGTAGGTGGATAAGTTGGTAGGTAGGCAGGCAGGCAGGCAAACAGACAGACCTTTTGGATGGATATATGAATGGATAGACAGACAGACAGACAGACAGAATGTGACAGTGGCCACATGTTGGGAAAGTAGAGCAAAGCCATTCTGCGTTCGAGACACCGTCCCTGCAGGCACGTTGGGAAAGTAGGGCAAAGCCACTCTGGCTTTGCACTACTTTCCTAACATGTCGCCGCTGCCTGCCCTGGGCTTCCTCAACCCTGCCCTCTACCAGCTCTAGGAAGGAGGGAACAACATCACCCTCTATGATGTGAGTGTCCTGGGAAGGGGGGCAGCTTGGGAGGCCAATCCCTGGTGGGAGGGGCAGCCTGTGAACTTGCTGTCAGGCACAGCAACTACAAAGAGGGGAGGGCTTGGCTGAGCTTGGATATTGGGCATGTGGTCCTCTGCCTCCCCCTAGCTGATCCACAGATGCCATTGAATGTTGTACCAGAGCAGTGCAACAGTCAGTAGGGTAAGCCTGCAGGGCCGGCACCTTGAACGCCCCTGCTGTCTCTTAGCAACCCCCTGCCAGCCCCCTTGCCTCTTAGCGCCCCCCTAAGATATTCCCCCACCCCTCAGGGGGCAGTACCACCTACTTTGGGAACCACTGCCCTATATCACCAGGCTTGAGATTTTGGGCTTGGACAACCTTGAACTACACCACCTATGATGAGACTTAAGCATTGCAGACAAAATTATCTGCTACAATGTCCTACCAGTCAATGACTATTTCAGCTTCAAACACAACAATAGAAGAGCACACAACAGATACAAACTCAATGTTAACCGCTCCAAACTTGATTGCAGAAAGTACGATTTCAGCAAGAAAGTGGTCAATGCTTGGAATGCACTACCTGAGTCTGTTGTTACATCCTCTAACCCCCACTCTTTGAACCTCAAATTAACTTCTCTTGACCTCACCCCATTCCTAAGAGGTCTGTAAGGGGTGTGCATAAGTGGACCAATGTGCCTACCATCCCTGTGCTATTGTCCCCTTTTATTTGTACCTTTTTCCTGTGTTCTTACTCATGGTTATACTTATATCTATTATCTTGTAAGCAATTGACAAATCAAATCAAATAAATAAATCAATAAGAAAGTTGTTTCCACCAAATGCGGAGATTGCACATGAAAACACCCAACTTCTTCAAGAGAAAGAACTCTGCAAAGAGGGCCTAATTTCTCTCTGGTCTTCCCATTTACAGCAACTGAAAAGATAAGCTGTTCTCCCTCAATAAGGAGCTTCTTCTGAAAAACATCCAGCTTGCTGAAAAAAATGCAGAACTCTGCAGGGAGCTGGAGGAGAAACAGGAGGGGAGAAATTTTCAGAAAACAACCCTGATTTTCTCTTCCAGGACCTCCTAGTCAATTCTCCTTAGCTCCCTACCCTGGACACACATTACACAACATTCTGGGTTGAATTACATTGCCTGGATGGGTCTGAGACACCATGAATCCCTTGCCTGGGACTTTTCCTAGCCAAATCCTCTGAATTTAGGAGGTCCTTGATTTTATCTCCTCCTCTGCTACTCATTGACCTCAGTTCTCAGCTCCCCCTTTGATCTCACCAATTCAGTCTTCTCCCTTCTGTCCCCATTAGAAACTTTGGAAATTGTCTTGAATGAGTTTATGTCTGTTTTGGTATGTAAGCCAAAAAAGTGAGGGGGGAAGGGTTTTTAAGATCTGAAGATTCCTTTGTGATACTTATAGATTATGTAATGCTAAATATTGAAAGTAAAAATTAATTAACTTGCACTTAAATAATCAAACTCTTAAATATAGTTTTGTTACCCTGAAGAAGCAAATGAAATCCCTTAAGAATATAGTGGAGATATAGATAGGATCTACTGACTTGTTAATTTTACTGAGCATTTGTAAAGCTCCCAATAAATCAAATAAATAATTCCTGCCTTGGTTCCTGTGAGAAGAGTTTGCTAGCTTTGATAAGAGAAATGGCAAAACTAAATTAATTAAAAAGTAAGGCCAGGTAAAAGAAAGAAAGTGCCAGGAATTTTTAGTTAGTTTTAATTTTCAATGAATTTGATGATACAAGTAAAACCTCTCCCTCCCTCCCTCTCCCTCTCTGCAGCCAAACTCAAGTCAAATTCGGCCAAATTATTTTCTCTCATGGCCAAATTTTTTTATGCAATATACCATGAGGATATATTGTTTTTTGTTTTTTTAACTGTTTTTAAATAATCAAATCATCAAAAATAGTCTTTATTCAACAACGTGATGTGACATCATGGGAATTTCTGTGTTTCTTTACTCATATCCAGGGCCTTCCCACCCTCGATGTGCCCCCTCACCCCTGGCAACGCTCGGACGAACCTCCCGCAACCTCCCTTCACCATTCCCCTCCTCCCGATTGAATCCAAAGAGCTTCTTACTTGGGTAAGGCAGAGAGGAGAGTACATGATTGCTGTGGGGGATGTTGTGGCTTGGAGGTGTGTGAGTGAGAGTGGAAGAGAGAGGGAGAGAGGGAAGGAGAAAGAGAGAAGGGGAGGGAGAGGGCTAGAGAGAGGGAGAGAGAGAGAGAGAAGAAAAAAAGAAAAAGAAAGGGGGAAAAACCGAGCCGACTTCTTGCTTTCACATTTCCAACTCCGCTAAACTGCAGCCAGCGCTGATCAGCTCCATGAGCTGAACTTTAACCGCGCCTAGAGTTTCCCTTCCCTACTCTGTACCCAGGCGTTAAAGGCATAGTGCACACTTCCCCCCACCCTCCCCATGCTTTCAGCAGCAGCGGCAGCAGAAAGCCTCAGGCTCCAGTTTCTCCGGGTGCCTGCCAGCGAGCCTCCAGCCAGCTTCTGCTCCACTTTGCACCGCTTTGCAGAAGCAGCAGCAGGCTGCCATTTTCAGAGGTTTTCAGACGATCATTTTCATGCAAATAGATTGTATTGAAAACTGGTATTCGGCCAAAATTTCAATTTCACGGCCAAGAAACTTTCATACGGCCAAATATATTTGGCTGGAGACATGATTTTTTTCATGGCCAAACAGATTTCTATACGGTCAGATTTCTCGAATTTGGCCGGAAAAACGATCAGGTGGCAACCCTGCTGTGCAGCTCCCAGCCCCCCCTTCAGCTCCAGACAAAGCCTGCAAAGTTAGCTAAGAGCCGCCCCTGGGAGTCTGGCAGCCAATGGTATGCATTTCTTGCCCAGGAACAGGAAACAGTAAGGTGGGGCCCAACAGAGGGTATATAAGGGACTCTCAGCATCTCGGCCCTCCTTTCTTTGCCTTCGCCCAACAACTTGAACCTTGTGTTCCTCCTTTTCGGCCAGGAATTCCAAGCCATGTGGTCCTGTCCAATATTAAACCATCTTCCCAAACAGCCTCCATGTTTCCAGGGCCTTTTTCCCCACTTGGAACTGAACCCAGAAGGATATTGCTTACAACGCTATCTATCTATATATACATACGCTTGTGTATGTGTTTATAAGACAAAATTATGTGTTTATAAGACAAAAGCAACAGTATAAAAAGAAATCCAAATTTATTTGCTTGCATCCTGAGGTCAAATATAAACAACATACAGAATAAAAGAAATACGAGTTTTTTCATCTATCTATCCATTTTTCATATATCTATATATCTATCTACCTATATGTCTGTCTATAATCACCTACACATACAGTAATAGGTCTCTCTCTCTCTGTGTGTGTGTGTGTGTTTATAAGACAATGGCAAAAATAAAAAAATGACAACACTTGGCGATTGATAAAAAAATAGTGGGCTAATTTCTGATTTTCATCATTTACAGAAAACATCAAGAATTTCAAAACTGATAAAAAAAATGAACTGAAAGAGAACACAAAAAAACTGAGGTATAAAACTTCGAATTACTAATTGAACAAGAGGACCTCATTGAAGGGTTTCGAGAACAGTTGAGCAGGTGAGAAATTTTATTCAGCAAACCTGACTTTATCTTCCAGAATTTAATTTCTCCTTTGCTCCCTCCCTTTGGAGTTTCCCAGGGGATCAGCATAGCCACCAAATCTCCACTCAGGAGATCCGTGGTTATACCTCTCCTATCCAAGCAAGGTAGAAATTCCACTGGGGAATTGATGGGTGTCAGATGGAGAAAGAAGAAAGTCTTCCATGGACATCTGGCTAGCGACCTCATGTCATCCTTTGTGGAGTTCTTCAATGTATTTCATCAAAGATTCGTTCTCCAGCTTTAACTGATGGCATGATCTTCAGGTTTTCTGCAGGTCTTCCGTTGTGGTGTTGCGTTCTATGTTGATTCACTTTCTCCTGGAGACAGCTGTGCTGATCTTTCATCCACCGATTGTCTCTGGAATTCCTGGGTCTGAAAGTCAAAGGAGTCTCTCAGTTCATCAACCTGGAAGTCACTGAGAGATCACCAAAAGAAATTGGCTGTGTGACCATTTCCTCCTTGTGGCTGACCTGATTAAAAAATGGAGAGACACAGTCACATCCTCTCTCAGTTCAGGGCTAATTTTCCTAACTTGCATTTTCCATTCTGCTTTTTCCTACAGTTTTGGAGTCTATCATCTTCTGCAAGCATGAGATGCAGGAGGAGTGAAGAACCAATGATCTGCAGAGGTCTCTCCTGCCAAAGGGTACTTTAGATATAATCTACTCAGTCCCAAAATGCCAAAATTCAAAACATCACATTTGAGGGCACGTCAAGTAAAAACCAGCTCTCTGGAGATGCTCCTAATGTTCATGGGTGACCTTTTGGGAGATCTAAAAGTCCAGATTGGAGACAGATCACCCATCTTCCTCTGTAGCCACTTAGGAGCCACACTCTTTCAACTCCCTGGAGAAGTCTGCCATGGTGGGAAGAGTGAAGGAAGGAGAAGAAGAGAAGCAGCTGTAAGTAGCTATGGTGAGGATGGGGATACCTGAAGGATCAGGTTGGGGACAGATCTCCATGGGAAAAATCTATCTATGTGGCTGCTGAGAGTCAGGACTAATTTGATGACATAGAATCAATCCCTCAGTCAGTCAATCATACGACCTTAATGATCCCTTTCAGCTATAGGCTGCCATTGTCTATTTCCTTTTCATTGAATCTTTAATCTCCAAAGAGGGAACAAATCAGGGTTAAAAGAATCAAATGACAACAGCCTGAAACATTCATTAAAGTGAAATAACTTTGGATAACCACCACAAACGTGGCCTCTTTAAGGCATGGACAGTCTTCAGCTCCCAAAATTCAGCATGCTGGCTGGAGAATTCTGGGATTTGAAGTCCACCATACCTTAAGGGGCCTAGTTTGAGAAACACCAGCATAATAATCCCTCAGCACTGATCTCCTTTCAAACTATCCTGACCTCCCATTTGATTCCAAGTCCAATTCAAGGCATATCATCACTGAAAACCCTCCAAAGGAGTCAGGATCATCTCTCATATGATCATATCATATCATGTCTCCATCCATTTGGCCGTCCTTGCACAGCTTTGGTGCTTCTGATAACAGGAAAAGATGGCAGCCAATTTGAATTAAGATAGATTCCCCCCCTCCCAATACTTATGAGTCCCACCTCAGCCACAAAAGGCAGGTGGGGGACCTTGAGCCCATCCCTCTCTCGGCCTTCATGAGGTTCTTCTTGTGGGGATGAAGGGATCTTAGGTGTGTTCACTGCCTTGAGCTATGGAGAGGAAGAATAAAGGAGGCATGAAAACCTAAGGAATAATGAATGAAAATAAAGGAATCCGCCAGTCTCCAGGCCAAGCATCTCTGGGAAATAACTGCTCTCTGGTCAAAAGAATCCCAGTTTAGGTGAATTGCCCCAAACCATTAAGCAGGGCAATCCCCAGCTTTGAGGTCCCAATGCCAATCCAACTTAGACCGCCCGAAGCCAATATTTTGGGGCCCCAAACCTTGCAGGTCCTCCCCAGCGCCCTCCACTGCCAGCCCCCCAGCCCCTTTCTGGAGACAGGAACCTTCCGCCTGCTGGATGGGGAGTTTGGGGACAGGGATGGAGGCTACTCCCATGGCAGGAATCAGCCCATCTGGCATGTTGGGCTGAGCCCCCCTTTGTTCTGCCTTGAAGGGGAGGATCTCTCCCTTCCGAGGATCCCAGGTGAGGGAGACCCTGCGAGACCCCCAGGGCCAGCCATCCCATCCAGCTTCTTTCCAGGGATGCTGAGCAGGGCCTCCATTGCTGTGGCCCAGACTCCCTGAGGATGCTGGAGGTTGCCATGGCGAGCTGCAGCTAATGAGATCAGGAGGAGCCATCCTCCCCTCCCTGCCAGGACGGACCTGCCTGTCCCTTCCACTGCTCCCTCTCACTCGGCCCACCCAGGGCTCACCTCCAGGCCAAGCTGTATGTACTAATTTCGGCCTCCAGACAAGCAACGGAATCTCTGAAGGACCATCCCAGATAAGCCAGGAAGACAGGGACTCCCAATGGCTCCTTCAATGGTCTTTTGTGGGGGTCCTTACACAGCCTTAGGGGTGGGAATGTCACAGGGGTCCTCATCCACCAAGTACATCCACACAACCAGAGGGAGGGTCACCAGTCCCCCAAACAATTCCCTGGGGGTATATGGCAAAAAAACCCATTTTGCACCATCCTCCACATTCTCACTTGCAGGCAGTTGATTGAATAAAGAATAGATTTCAACATGGAAAGGATCTGAGTGTCTGAAATGAACCATGAAGGACAACAGAGAGAGTGGCAAAGAAAGAAAATCCTGTCCACTCCATCACTTTCTCATTATTTACCCAATGATACAGTCCACAGGCTGTCACTTTCTTGCCTCTTACTAAGCTTTCATCTAAAAATTCATTCCTACAAATGATGGGAAACGTAATTTCACTTCATGCAGAAGCAACTTTAAAACCAGCTCCAATTTAGGATTCATCTATGGAGATCTAGTATAAGAAAAAATCCCCAACAGGACCAACATTTAACCTTAGGCCAGGTTCAAGGGTCCTGATTGCTTCCTTGGCATTCAAACCCAGCACTCGAGTTAAGTGGCATCATCTTACAGTGTCACCAAACTCTATTGCTCCAGCTGACCTTTCCCAACAGTCTCTGGAGACAAGAGACCATCTTGAAGAACAGGAGAAATCAGTTCCTTTGTTATGGAGATGTCTTCCTCCCCCATCACTTTCTGGAAATGTCCCAAGAGGAGGCATCACAACCACCAAAAAGCAGAGCCCCCAGGGGTGTTTCCCTGGTTTCTACCATGTTTTTTCTCGAACTAAGCCTCCTTGCAGTGACAAATAACTTTAGGGTCCCCAGGTGAAACATTGCTTCTCCCTGCAATAATCACCTCCCCAGTTTTCTGCCATGGATGCCGATTTGATTGTGAGCCAACAGAGCCAGTAACACCTTTCCTTACCTGGAATAATTTTCACTGAGACTGGATATTGCTTCCCACATCATCAAAGGAGCCACTTAGAAAAAGGGAACGAATGAATTTAGTGCTTAAAAAAACACATAACTATCCAGCTTTCTTTCAATTTGTTAAAGTATATAATGCCAAACTTATCCCGAGCCTTTATATCAAACTGAAATTTGGGGCTTCATTCACATCACTATTGGAACAAACCCAATGGCAGCATCTGAGAAGTATCTTAAGGATGAAGCTGCTTCCCTCAGAACTGAACTGGGGTTTTATGCAATTTATCCTTTGTCTAAAATGAATGTGTATAATTATTCGTGCACAATTAAAATTATGGAATTTGAGAGACTCCCAAAATTCTTTGTGTTAGAACTGTAAAATTTCAGTTAAATACAGCATGAATTGTACAACTGACAAATTATATGAGGAGAGGTGTTCTCCTTTTCTCTTGTACAACTGGAGGACACATCTATTACTGGAATGTCAATTGTCTAGGAGAGAGAGGGAGGGAGAAATCAGTATCTTGGCCTGAACATCACACAAATGACCCTATTGGGATCAAAATAACAGACAGCGTATCCTGGCCCATCACAATTTTAAAAAATATACATAATACAGCCCATTATTTGAGCAAAACAGTTAAGTTGAGATATGTGGGTGTGATTATGGTAAATTGTATGGTTGATTTATATTCTTTATTATTCTTTCTTACTAAATTTATTCTTGCATTCTGTTTTTATACACAGATTCATTAAAGTTCTGTGTTCTACATTATGCAATTTGATATGACTTAGTGGGAAATCAACAATAAATCATTCAAATATGTCTGTGAGAACTAATGAGCTATTAAAAATAAGTATTTGGATTTGATCTGACCTCAAATATAACACAGCATTTTTCATTGCTTTTTCAGATCAGTGTTTAACCTATTTCAGAGACTCTGAGTGAAAAAAGCAAATTCCCCTTTTTCCACTCATTACTCCCCACACAAGCATTCTAGTACCCAGCTATTGTCCAGCTGCTGCTCCACTTCAGATAGAACTTGATTGGTCTCTTTGCTTCAGGCACAGAGGAGGGAGCACATTTCATGAAGGCTTTCCCTCCTATGCTTGTCCAGAATGGAATTTGTGTTGTTATATCACAACAGTTCTTAACAGCTGGTCATACAGCAGCCCTCAGGGAGGCCCTCTCTACATGGAAACAAGTCAGTATCTTTGTTCACTTCGTAGAATATGATTCCCTTTGGGCCACAATTCTTCCTTTCCATTTAGCACTCAGGCGTTTGCCAGGACCCATTGAAGGGAAAATCTGGATCTTGGGTGTTACATATTAGCATACTCCAAATACTCTACTCCCATTGGTCCACAAACACTTGAATCTGATTGGTGTTCTACTCAACGGTGCTTGACCAAAAAATAGCTAGCCTATGATTGGCCACCTCAGCGGTGAGAGAATCAAGGAGCTGTCATTGGCCACAATCTGCGAGAAGCCTCGCAATAAAAAACGGGCTGCGCTGTTCCTGGCTCAGATGGAATTTAAGGCCCAGTCCCACTGCACTTATGTAACTTATGTAAAATGTTAAAAAAGACTTGCCATCTTTTGGAAACGCTATGTATCCGTTGTGTACTCACTGCCTACGTGTTTCATATGCTCCATCCATCAAGCATCCGTCCACTGCAATTTCATCTGCGCAAGAAGTTTTGAGCTGCACAAAACTTTGTGAATGGATGAACTTTCCGCCGCATACGATGTACATCCACGACATCCACGGGCAACAAAGGTTTTATGTCCATGATCATCCGTTAAACGTCTGCTGTATCCTCTCTGCATCCTCTGGCCATCCCCTCAACTCATATCCACTGCAGCTGAAAACGGAAAGAGGGAGGAAACAAAAGGTACACAGAATGTCTACACAGCATTAGTAGCACAGAAATAGAAAGGATGTAAAGGCCATGTCACACTGCCCAACGGATGCAAAAAGGACACAACGGACGAGCAAAATGTTCCATCCGTTGTTATCCGCTCTCAAAAGGGGCAAAAATTTGCATAAGCAGAGCGGATAACACGGAAAGGAACGGACGTGGGGAAGACACAGAGCGGATGTATAGAGGATGCAGAGCGGATGTATAGAGGATGCATAGAGGATGCATAGAGGATGCGTAGAGGATGCGTAGAGGATGCGTAGAGGATGCAGAGCGGATGCGTAGAGGATGCAGAGCGGATGCAGAGCGGATGCAGAGCGGATGAGCTGCATCCGCTTTCATCCTTTCTCCATCCGTGCTACTAACGCTGCGCATCCGTTCTGCTTCCTCCCTGCGTCCGTTTACCACTGGAATGGATTTTAGTTGTGCGGATGCACAGCGGATGCCTAGCGGATATAGCAGATGCGTAATGGATGCAGAACGGATGTCCCCCGTATGCCTAGAGGATGCAGAACGGATGCATTGGATACATTTTCCGCTCAAAAGTTTTTGGCAGCTCAAAACTTTCTGAGCGGATGAAACATCAATAAACGGATGCTGGACGGATAGAGAGGAAGCAAAATGGAGGCAGTGAGTACATCGCGTTAACCAATGGATGGCAAGCTTTTTTGTCCATTTTACATCCTCTTTGCATCCGTTGGTGCAGTGTGACATGGGCTTTAGCGTATGCATCTCGTATATAAAGTATTCAAAATGGACAAAACGTTTGTATCTGGGATGTATCTCGTATATTTAGGATGTCTGGAGTATGTCTAGAGTATGTAAAAGGACACCTAACAGACAACCGATATTTTCTATAAAAAGGGGGAGAAAATCATCTGGATCTCACTATCAGTCCAGCAGCTGTGCTGTACAGACTTCTTCACCCTTGGTCTTGGTCTTCAACATCATCAATTGTTCTCCACCATGGAGGATGACACAGTCTGTATGATAGCTGCGCTCATTCATTACCAGAACCAAAACCTGTTCAGACTGTATCAAGTTTTACACAGAAGGAGAAGAAGGAGACGTCCAAGAGCTGTGTGAGTCTGAGGATGGATTGTGAGAAGAATGGAGTTTGGACTGTATGACCAGTTGATGGTGGAGCTGAGGAATGAAGACCCTCGTGCATTCCATCACTTCATGAGGATGCCACCAGCCATGTTTGACAAACTTGTACAGCGTCTGAGACCCAGGTTGACCAAGCCTAACACCAACTTCCATCCCAACCTGGACCCTGGACTGAAAGTGGCACTGACTCTGTGGCACCTGGCCTCTGGAACCACATACAGAAACATGCAGTATGCATGGAGGGTGCCACACAAGAGCATCAGCAAAGTGGTCAGAGAAGTGGTGCAGGCCATCATTGAAGAATACGTGGAGGAGCTCCTCAGGTGCCCCACCACTGAACAAGGCTGGAGAAAACTTGCAGAAGAGTGGTATCAGAGATGGAACTTTCCCCACACCGTTGGAGCCATAGATGGGAAGCACGTGGCCTGCAAAGCTCCAACCAACTCAAGGGCCACTTATTACAACTACAAGGGCTTCCTCAGTATCATCCTCTTTGCCATGGTCGATGCTGACTACAAGTTCATCTACTTCGATGCTTCAGGCAATGGGTCAACTTCAGATGGCCAGGTATACAACGCAAGTGACCTCAAGGATGGGCTGGAAAGCAACCTCATCATGGATTTTCCAGGTCCAGACCCCCTACCCAATGACACACAAGATGTGCCCTACTTCATCATTGGTGATGACACGTTCTCCCTCAGGACCTACATCATGAAGCCCTACAGTTCAAGATACCTCACCCGTGAAGAGAGGTTCTTCCACTACAGGCTGTCCAGGGCAAGATGGGTGGTGGAGAACGCCTTTGGCATCCTGGACAACAGGTTCCAGATACTTCTCACCACCATGCAGCATGAGCTACATACTGTGAGGAGCATCATGGGAGCTTGCTGCATCCTGCACAATCTCATGCGCACCCGCTACCCAGTGTTGCAGAACAGACTTGTGGACCGTCAACAAGGGAATGGGGACATGGAGCCTGGTGAGTGGAGGCAAGGACGTAACCTGATAGACACTGTGGATGTACAAGGCCCAAACAGAGCTTCATGTGAAGGGAAGAAGCAGTGCAAACTACTGAGACACTGGTGCAACTCCCCAGCTGGAGCAGTGGAATGGCAAGACAGGATGATAGATGATTAATGGATGCTTCCTTGAGGCTGTCGCATTACACTGATGAGATTGTGCCATGTATGTTGAGTGGCCCTACAATGAATAGAGCATTAATAAAGAGTTTTATTTATTTTAAAATGTGTTGATCAATGAATAAATTGTTATTGACAATCAAGGTCCATATGTGTGGCAGCTGGGATGGTGGACCATACAGTCCCACTATGCTTGCACTGGAGGTTTATCTATTCCACAACTATCCTTATCTATCCCACAAGGATGCAAAGGCTAAACCATTTTTTCAAAGTTTTCACCAACACTTTTATAATTTAAGTATTATTAAGTAAAAAAAGTGAACCAAGTGTCTTAAGCAAAGATAATCTTTATTAACTTTCTTAGGTAAAGTTCATGACTTTATTAAATAAGCAAAATGAACCAAGTAAACTGTATTAAGTGTCTTAAGCAAAGATAAACTTTCTTAGGTAAACTTTATGACTGTATTAAATAAAGGAAATGAACAAAGTAAAGTGTCTTAAGCAAAGATAAACTTAACAAGTGAACAACTCAGTCTCTGACACTATTCTCAGTCACTCTGAGTCATGTCCATGGTCTCAGCTGTTAAGCAGGCAGGGACTGTAGAGGTGGCTGGGGCTTGAGTGCTGGTCTGAGGCACTATTGGGGTGCTTGGCCCCGAGGGTACAACAGGTGTTGGTGTGTTCAGGAAGCTATCCGGGAGATGACTCAGTCCCGTGAGGTTGAGAGGCCCTTCATCAAGGACTTGAGATGTCAGGCCCAATACTGATGACAGATTGTCCGTTGACAGGCTTGGCTGTGGGGTGGAGGAAGGAGGAGTGTAGTGGGGCTGTCTGGTCTGCAGCTGGGTGAGGACTGGCATCTGTGGTGTCCGATGAACCTGGGCCTGGACTGGGAAGTTCTGCTTCTGCTGTGGAAAGTCCTGGTAGTCATAGTCTTGGTAGGTGAGGGGCTGTTGAAAGCCGTGGAAGGGCTGTGACATCGCCTGGGGTGGAGGAGCAGACCTGGACTGGGTAGGAGCAGCTTCAGCTGGGCCTTGAGGATTGTGCAGAAGTGCTGTTATCTTCTCCTTCATCACCTGGTACTGGGCCTCGGGCAGGTCCCTCAGGGTGTGGCTCATGTTGGTGATGAAGGTGTGGCGGCCTGAGGATCCTCTGTCCAAGTGGACCAGCTGAGAGAGAAGTTCTGTGCTGGTCTTCATTGTGTCCCTGATCTCCAGCAGCACACTGTGGTCCTGGCCCTCCAGTCTGCCTCTCTGCCTGCATCATCTGGAGCTGGAGGTGGGGATGGAGGTGGTTTGGCCTCTGGTGGCCGCTGCTTCTTCCTCCATTTGTGACAGCAGGGCGTCATCCTCTATGGGATCCTCCAAGTCCGCCGCATGGGGAGTGCAGCTGTCAGGGGGGTCTCTGCTGTGGGGCCCTCTGAAGACACCTGCCTGGACAGGGTAGCTGGCTTCTGGCTGGAAGAGGAGTGGCTGTCTGTGGGCTGTCTGAGGGAGAGGGGTGTCAGAGGGGCTGCTCCTCAGTGGCGGATCTCACCCTCCAGGAAACTGCACATGGCCATGACGTACCTCTCCCGGTCAGTGAGCTTGAGAGCTTGAGGTATTTCTTGAGGTAGTTTGCCATACCAGGTGAGCATGTGCTTCCACCATCCAAGGAGTACTTCTGCAGTGTACCCCAGGCTCTCTGCCTTGTCTCTCCAAGCTGCCTGCTTCTTCTTGATGTCCCGATACAGTCTGTGGCCCTTTCTCCAGAGGTACTCGTTCTCCCTCAGCCATTCCAGCACCTCCTCCTCATGGTCCTCAGAAATGGTGTACTGTTTCCTCTCTCCCTTCTGCTTCCCTTGCCTCTTCCTCCCTCTGGCAGGGGCTTCATCAGGGCCTTCAGCATCAGGGCCTTCTGGAGATTGTTCAGGGCCTTCAGGGGCTTGAGCAGCAGGGCCTTCAGCAGCAGGGCTTTGAGGGGCTTGAGGGCCTTGGGGCTGGTCCACCACAGCAGCAGCAGCAGCAGCTTCAGAGTCAGTGCCAGGGGGTGGGATGCTGGTTCTGCCCTTCTTCACCTTGCCAGGGCTTGAACGAGTAGGCATGGACTTCCTCTTCTTGCCTGACTAACGAACCATGGTGTTCCTGCAAGATGTATGTGGCAGTACGTCTTTCCCCTGTATGTTGACTGCATGCATGCTGCATCCTTTTATATCCATGGAGCTGACGCAATTCATACTCCCCGCATGCGCAGTGAATGCTTTGCATCCGATATACATCTGCGCAGCATCCCCTTTGTTTCATATAGCCGTCCGTGATGCATCCGCTTCATCCACTATGCATCCGCCCCTTCCACTTCGAAATTCTCCCCCGGAACCCCTTCGGATGTGTCACCCGCTTCCATCCGCTTTCATCTGCTAGGCTTCCCGTGAACATCCATTTAACATCCCCGCTACATGCTACCCACGTCTGTTCTTTTCTGTTCCTTTCCATTCTGTTTATGCAAATTTTCACTACTTTTTGGAGTGGATGAGAACAGATGGAGCCACCCCCGAAATTTTGCTCATCTGCTGTGTCCTTTATGCATCCGTTTTGCGTCCGTCGGCCAGTGGGACTGGACCTTTAAGAACTAAATAAAAGAGCTGAAGCTACGCTGGTCTCGAGTCTCATTCTTCGTGAACACAACACTGGTGACAAAGATGAGATTCTGAGACAAGGAGACCAGTTGAGCACATGCCAATGAGAACTGAGCAGACGAAATGGCCATAACCAACTTGCCACCCACACCATTCAATCCAGCGACGGAGGACTGGGAATCATGGACAAATTCCTCATGTTCCTGTAAAGCAACAACTTGCAAGGAATCTCTGACAACAGAAAGAGAGCTGTATTCCTGACGCACTGTGGGCCCACAGTATTAAAGATGGCCAAGGCATTAGCCAAACCAGAGGAAGTAAAACAGATGGCCTGGCCAGATTTGGAAAAATTGCTGAAGGCTTACTATGCACCGACCATCTCCAGCCTTATTCGGAGACATGAGTTCTACAAACGGGACCAGAGAGAAGGTGAGAGCATCACAGACTTCATAGCGGCTCTCAGGGACATTGGAGGGGCATGCGAGTTCCTCAACATGGATGAAGCTATGAGGGATCGTGTGGTCCTTGGTCTAAGAGATCTCACTCTACAAAACTGACTGCTAACCCGACAAAAAATTACAGTCACTGAGGCTATTGCTGAGGCCACAGCAGCTGAAGCAGCTAAAAAGTCAGCAGCCAAAATGCAACAAATGAATGTGACAACACCAAAAACACCAGCAGAAACAAGCCAAATTCCAGAGAAAAAGTCAGAGAACACACACAAGACCATCACACACTATGCGGATAGCGAATCATTGTCCGAGATCAACGATGATGAAGAGGAGATCTGCAGACTCCAGGCTGAATGAAATAGATGGGAGAAGAAAGGACATAATTTGGGGTTCCAGTCTGCTGGGTGCAGAGGAGACCATCCCCGTTCCGAGTGCCGTTTCCTAGAAGCTATGTGCCGGTACTGCGAGAGACATGGACACATAGCAAGAGTCTGCCGAAACCGTAGGAGCTACAGCCCCCAACGTAGAGACAACACACCACCAAGGCTAAAAGAAAGACAAACATGGAGCTGTGAGAGTCGAGAAAGCAAAGGCAAGCGGCTAAACAAACTACAGAAAAGAAGAAGCACACCAAACTATAACAATCGGTCATTGAAATACAACAAATGGCCAGAAAGTACATGTGGCAGTCAGGATCAAGGGCCGAGAATGCAAGATGGAGATGGACTCTGGATCATATCTTTCAATGGTATCATGGAATACTATTAAAAGACTGATACCGCATATTGGCAGAACTGAATTAGAAAACCAAACACTGATACCAAAAGACTACCAAGCAAATAGGATCCCCATAGTCGGACTCGGACACTTCCAAGTCACCTTCAAAGAACACAAAAAAATTCTGCCTCTAACCATTGTAGATCGGAACCGCCCAAGCCTGTTGGGACTCGAGTGGTTCGAACCCCTGGGAATCAGAGTGACTGGCATCAACAGCGTCACCGAGACAGACTGGGAGGAGAACCTAATGTGGGAGTTCCAGGATGTCTTCGATGGGAAACTAGGCAAGTACCGAGGGTTCCCCATATCATTTAATTTAAATCCAACAATAACTCCTATTAGGTTAAAAGCGAGGCGAGTTCCCTTCACATTAAAACTGAAGATTGATGAGGAACTAAATAAACTTATAGCACAAGACATATTGGAACCAATTGACCACACTAAATGGGAAACCCCAATCGTGACCCCAATTCAGCCAGATGGGTCCGTGAGAATATGTGGTGACTACAAGGCCATTCTAAACCATGCACTAAAGCAAAGTGCATATCCTGTTCCAGTAGTGCAACACCTCTTACACTCACTGGGGAGAGGCAAGGTTTTCACAAAGCTCAACCTTGCACAAGCATACCAACAATTGCCAGTCGACCACGAAACAGCAGAGGCACAAACGATCATGACTCATGGGGAGCCTTTAAATGCAAAAGACTGCAATTTGGAGTCAGCATGGCCCTAGGGGAGTTCCAAAGCCTGATGGAGTGGTTGTTACAAGGGATAAAAGGGGTAGTCCCATACTTTGAAGACGTGCTAGTGTCAGCCAGAGACGAGAGACAACTAGAAGCCCGTCTCCGAATAGTATTACAAAGATTCCAAAAGGCGGGACTCAAGATCAAAAAAGAAAAGTGTCAGCTAGCCACCTCAAAAGTCAAATTCCTGGGGTATCTAATCGATAAAGAGGGCATCCACCCCACAGATAAAAAAAATCTAAGCAATCAAAGAAGCGCCTAGACCAAACAACATAGTAGAATTACAAGCATTCTTGGGACTTATCAATTTTTACAACGTTTTTCTGCCACAGAAGGCAACGATGGCGGAACCACTACATAGACTACTGGACAAGGCAGCCACCTGGACCTGGGGACGACGAGAAGAGACAGCGTTCCAGAAAATAAAAGATTTAATAAATCCGAATCTGTATTAATACAATACAGCGAGACACTACCATTGACAGTCACCTGCGACGCATCACCGTTCAGCATCGGAGCCATACTCAGCCACATGCTGCCAGATGGGAGAGAAGCACCAATCGCATTCTACTCCAAAACACTATCCAAAATGGAAAGGAACTACAGTCAGTTGGACAGAGAGGCGTTAGCAGCAATATCCGGTGTCAAACGGTTCCATGAATACCTTTATGGAAGGACCTTTGCACTTATTACAGACCACAAGCCCCTATTGGGAATATTAGCAGGGAACAGGGCCACTCCGAACATACTCTCCGCATGACTGACAAGATGGTCCGAGTTCCTTGCCGCATACAATTATAAACTGATTCACTGACCAGGCAAAGACATTTCTCATGCTGATGCGCTGAGCCGTACTCCCTTACCTGAACTAGGGAGTGACCCGGCACCAACCACATCCACCCTACAGATTGAGACACGACCAAACCTACCCATAACCGCAGTGGATGTTGCAAAAGCAACAACAAGAGACAAAACTTTGTCACAGGTTTTAAACTGGGTAGGAAAAGGGTGGCTGGAAAACAAGACAGACATTAAATTTAAACCATTCAAGAACAGGCAAACTGAACTGTCATTGTTAAAAGGTTGCATTCTATGGGGGGATCAGGTGGTCATACCGGAAGCATTACAAGAGCAAATACTGAATATGCTACATGAAGGACACCCGGGTATCGTACAAATGAAATCCCTGGCCAGGAGTTATGTATGGTGGCCAGGGATGGATAAGGATATTGGGAAATGGGTAGAAACCTGTGATAAATGCCAAAGATCCCGACCTGCACCTCCTTCAGCACCTATACTAGACTGGGAAATACCAAGGGGGCCCTGTTCAAGAATTCACATATATTTTGCAGGGCCTACAAAAGGATACACATTTTTAATCATAGTAGATGCTTACTCAAATTGGCTGGAAGTAAGCATCATGAACTCAACAACTACAGAAGCAGTTATCAAACAACTGAGAAAACTTTTTGCCACACATGGGTAACTGGACTTATTAGTTTCAGATAATGGGCCATAGTTCACAGCATTGATATTTGAAAAGTTCCTCACTGAACATGGAATAAGGCATGCTTTGACAGCGCCGGGCCGACTGGCTATGAATGGGTGGACAGAACACATGGTCTGGTATACCAAAGAAACCATAGAAAAATTAGACACGGGAGACATACAAGAGAAAATTTATAAAATGCTCACCATGCAACACATTGCACCAAGCTCAACTACAAATAAAAGCCCAGCAGAGTTATTAATGGGCAGAAAATTAAGATCACATTTGGATAGATTACACCCCACATACAGCCCTGAAAAACCAACAGACTCCTCCAGCAGACACCACACATTCGAACCAGGAAACCTAGTCTATGCTAAAAATCTCATGGGGCACCCGCTGTCGGTACCAGCAAAAATAACACAAATAATAGGACCCTGGTCGTATAGATTTGAAACGGATGATGGTAGAAGCTGTTGGAGACACATTGATCAATTAAGATCAAGAACATTGGAACGAGACACTGACATACCCAGGCATGTATGAACAGCACACACACACACCAGAACCACAGCTAACATTAAACAAAAACAATAATAAGCCAACCAGAGAGGGGGGAGACCCCTCAAAGACAAATAAGAGGGGAGGGGGAGACCCTCTGTCAGAACAAGAAATGCCACAACATCAAAACATAACCCACAAACCACATTCGCAAATAAACTCAGAAAGAAACAATGACTTACCTGAAGAAGACTTCGATGAAGAGGAACAGGAGGCACAAGAAGACCAAGAAGCCACTCCAGAAGGGAGCAGCCGAGCCGATCTACCAGCCTGGGTAGGCCAGGCGGGAGCGGCATGGCTGACTACACCTTCCAGGAGGTTCCACAGAGAAAGACGGGAGAAACAGCGATCCTGACCGAACCCGCCGAAGACAACAGCACGACTAAACTGCTTAGGTCAATTAGACAACATAAAAGCCCTGCCTACTTATGTGACTACGTAATGTAGGACCAAACCAAGAGGGGAGGGGTGTTACATATTAGCATACTCCAAATACTCTATTCCCATTGGTCCACAAACGCTTGAATCTGATTGGTGTTCTACTCGACTATGATTGGTCAAAAAATAGCTAGCCTATGATTGGCCACTTCAGCGGTGGGAGAATCAAGGAGCAGTCATTGGCCGCAAGCCGCGAGCAGCCTTGCTATAAAAAAGGGGCTGCCACGGCTCCTGGCTCAGACGGAATTTAAGAACTAAATAAAAAAGCTGAAGTTATGCTGGTCTCAAGTCTCATTCTTCGCGAACACAACATTGACAGTCTTGGGCCATTTCACAATTAGAAGGCACAAACTTCTCAAATTTATCCATCGTATTTGGACATTTGGTTTGGAGAGGAAATCTAAGCAGATATCATTTGAACCCAATTTATTTTTGGAACCCCAGGTTGAAGATCATTATTTCCACTGTTCCCTTTCCAAGCACGTCTTTTCTGTCAAAGGCCACAGAAGATGCACCCAGAAAGCCCCACTGGACACCCAGCAGAAAAGGAACAGGGTGGGAATTGTAAATTATGCCCATTTGTACAGTATCATTCAGACTCTGGCCCAGGCCTTGAATGCTGCCTCTTCCTCCAGATTGAGGAGGAGGAAAAGCAAGGAGGTCCAAGAGAGGCTGGAGGATTGGAGGCTGCAGCCATGGCAGGTAAGAGGTCCTGACAACAAGGATCCCTCAAAGTTAGTAACTTTTTTGAAAGTACCCAAAGGAGATGCAGAAGAACCTTCTGAGGGCAATAGCTTTGGCCAATTTAATCATTCATGTCAGAGGATTATGTTCCTACCATGACAGATATACAGTATTCTGAGATTAAAAACTGCTAATTTTAAAAAAGATGGGTGCATTTTAAATAAATTGCTATCTTTATGGGTTTATGATTAGATTGTGTAGATTTCTTACCTTCATAAATCTGAGGGAGCCCCTGAGATTATCCAACCTAAACCCTCCTCTCTGCAGGAATCCCAATCAACCAGAGAAGAGGAGACTGACCTCTCATTCACTGGCTCAGCTCTAAAAACAATTCCTCTTTTTAGGATGTGTTTCCTCTCATTCAGCCAGACTCTACTCTCTTGTCACTGAATTCATGTTTTCATGTCTGACACTCTGGAATAATAGTGAGCAGATCTTGCGCTCGTGTGTAATGTGTGTCAGTGATGGGAAGAGGGCTGTATCCTCCCTTCTCCAACCAAGAGATTGTGTCAATTGGAAAAGGTGCTCCAGACCCCTCCTGATTTTTACTTTTTCTCCCTGTAATTATCAGGTTAATTATATGATTATTCATCTAATAAATTAGTTACTGCCACCAATTTATTACAATCAATGATGAATATACATTAATAATATCAACAAGTACAAATGAAGCCTTGATGATAAATCTCCATGATAGAGTTCTCATCCATCTGCTCTTATATGAGATACTTTCGTTTATTAAGTCCAAATTGCGAAATGTATTTTTCAGATATTTTTCTACTGGATTTAATTTATATACCTTTCATCATTGAGAAATTATTATTTTTTTCCTGGAAGCTGGGAATGTTTTTCTTTTCACTTCATTTTATTTTGAAGAAAGTTCAAAAACAAATCACCAAAACATTAAAAAAAAGCAAAAGAAACAAGATATTAAAAATATATTTAAAAAGAGTGCATTAAACAGGACTAAATCCTTTTTAATGCACTTTTTCTTTTTAATGTCTTGTTGAAGCTAGGATTTTTTAAAAAGTGAGCTAAGTAGCTTTTTCTAAGGATTGGAATAAATCATGTTTCAAAACATGATTTATCAATTCAATGTGCCTGTATTAATGAATATATTGAAGAATAGACAAGCAGGGATTAATTTTTGTTCATATCTCCCCAATTCAATGAGGAATAGTGAAATTTGTTTGAGTACAAATTTTAAAAATTTTCCTCTGCGAGGAAACTGTACTTGGACCAAAATGGAGATGTAGCGGCAGATCTGAACATCAGGACCTGATGATCTGAACATTATCCCCAGTATGGATCACATCTTTCAGATCCCAGGGACTTTTGAAAGAGGAAGACTTAATGTCAACCAAGATGTTCTTCAAGGCTAAAGTTGCACAACAAAGTGTGTGAAATATTGGTGATTTTCTCTGTTTTCCAAAGCTTTAGGAACCATTTTCACTGGGCTAAACCTAATTACCAGCGTGGGTGACCTTCACTGAGAATTGAATGTGGTGGGGAATTATGGTTTCCTGATACTGCTTGGGAGGCTTCAGTAGTAATGAAGAAAGTGTCCTTCAGATGCTATGAGATGGAACAATGTTCTAAACTAATTCAGAAAACCTGGGATTCAGGATGAGGATTCTTCAGGGCATAGATGATGGTCCTTTTGTGTCTCTTCCATATTATGTCCATACACCTGGGGATAGAGCCATCAAGTGCTGGGGACTGTGGTGCTGATAGCCTCAAGTTTGCTTATTCCTTGTCTTCAAATATTAAAGAAGGCAACTCTGTTGACAAGCAAATGAGTTCAAGTTTGGACTGAATCCAATTAAGTTTACAAATTTGCAGATGATACTAAGCTGGCAGGAATAGCTAACACCCTAGAAGATAGGCTGAAGATCCAGATAGATCTTGACAGACTTGAACGCTGGGCTCTATCTAACAAAATGAAATTCAATGTAGAGAAAAGTAAAGTCCTACACTTAGGCAAGAAAAACCAAAAGTACACATATAGACGGGGTGAAATCAGGCTCAATAGCAGTAACTGTGAGAGGGATCTTGGAGTCTTAGTGGACAACCAGCTAAATATGACCCAGCAGTGTGTGGTGGCAGCCAAAAAAAGCTAATGCAATCCTATACTGCATTAACAGAAGGATAGAATCAAGATCAAAGGAGGTACTAATACCACTCTATAAAGCCTTAGTAAAGCCACACGTAGAGTACTGCATCCAGTTTTTGTCACCACACTATAAAACATATGAAGAACGTTACAGGAACTGCACATGGCTAGTCAAGGAAAGAGAAGGACCAAGGGAGACAGCATAGCAGTCTTCCAATATTTGAGGGGCTGCCCCAGAGAAGAGGGAGTCATACTATTTTCCGAACCATCCGAAGGCCAGATAAGAAATAATAATGGATGGAAACTGAACAAGGAGAGATTCAATCTCAAAATAAGGAGAAATGTTCTGACAGGGAGAACAGTCAACCAAGGGAACAGAAGTTGCCTTTGGAAGTTGTGGAAGCTTCATCACTGGAAGCTTCCAAGAAGAGACTGGACTGCTATCTATCAGATATGTTGTACGGTGTCCTGCTTGGGCAGCGGTGGGGGGTTGGACTAGATGACCAACAAGATCCCTTACAACTTTGTTAATCTTTAAGTAAAGAGATCTTGTGGGTCCTCATGGAAAAGAATCTTTGCAAATAGAATTCAGCTTCTCCAAACTTGCTTGCTGCCTGTCTCCCTGTCCAGAGTGACTCTGGGTGACTTAGAATAGAGTGTGTTGTCTGTATAATAGAATTTCATGATGGAGAAAACAGAAGTACCGGAATATTTCTCTGATCCAAAGAAAAGCCCTTCCTGTAATCAAGTGTATCGAGGGGAAATCTGAAAGATTTACTTGGCTTGGAAGAGAGCTCTGAAAACCCCTTGAATGCCATAGTTTTTCTTGGTGGTCAGTTACCTTCAGCCTCTCTGGGTGAAAAGGAGATTCCAAATTGAACTAATAATAAATGTGGGTTGCAAAGGTGCTTTTTCAGGAGGCAACTGGACTTTTTGGTTTTTCTTTGAAGATGTTTCACTTCTCACCCAAGAAGCAAATCATCTTCAAAGAAAACAAGGAAGCTCCGTTGTCTCTTGAAAAGGTACCTGAATGACTGAGAATCTCCATAGACACTAAATGTGGGTGTTTCTTCCCATGCCAGTTACTGTCAGCCAATTGTAGTTCTTCAGAGAAAGGACCTTTTCGAGGATCTCTAGATGGGTTTAGAAATACCATCTTCTGGCACAGGACTCATGTCCCATTTATTGCAGGAAAAGATGCCCCAGCTACCCTTTCTGAGGGGCTGTTCTCATGACCTCACCTCTATCTCATCTCACTACAGTTCTAGAACAGAAAAAGTCCATTTTATCCTTGTTTCAGCAGCACTGCAGAATCGAACAGATAAATTTACAAATAAACAAGAAACATCTCCTTTAAAATTGACAGTTGTAATTTGAAAGGAAATTCTCTTTGTATGTTAAGTTGGAGACTGTTTTCAAGTGGATTTTCAGTGTTTTATATAATTCAGGAGAAACCTTTACAGAATTTATTGGTCAGAGGTTTCTTTCTTCCACAGTTTATCTCTATTTTAATAAGTCTGATACAGTAAAAAATTAATAAATCTCAAATTTAGAATAAATGGTATTAATATACCTTTCTCCATTCTTAAGATACCCATCATTTTAAAATACAATTATCTATTCATATTAAATTGAAGCATTTATTAAATTTAGAACAAATAAATGCAATTTTTAATATGAATAGATTTTAAAAGTATGGAAATATGAAGAATGGAAGAATGCACATTAATGAGGGTCATGAGGAGGAACTGACTGGTTATCACTTAATGCTTAAATCTTTTTTCAATTCCAATCCTCCAGACTTTATTAAGTAGAAAAGTCCTTTCTTGTCATGTGATATGCCACAAGCAAAACTTTAGAAATTATATGAAACATCTACCAGTAATTGTATTTTGTATCTCCAAGAACCATTTGGAACTAGTCAGAGATATATGTTCCTGAGTGAAGACCAGAGGCTACTTGGATGACGTCCATATCTACTTCCGTTTCCCATGGATGGAGAGTCCTAAAACATTTTCTTTGCCATTCCTTCCTTTTTTCTCCTTTGTCCTTGCCTCAGTCCAGATGTGTGGAAAGTTGTCCTCCTGGATTTGCCAAGGGGCTCGAGAAGGAGAGCCAGTTTGCTGCTACGACTGCATTCCTTGTCTGGAGGGGACCTTCTCCACACAGGAAGGTGGGTGACACCAGAGGAAAATGGGAGGCCTGGTGGAAATTGACTTAGCTGGAGCATTTTTGTGAATGTACATGTGAAAAAAACACTTTGAAGCTTGACTGTTTTCTTGTTTATTTTCAAAATTCACAATTTCATATTTAATGGAAAGAATAACCAAAAGATCTTGAAGGAGAGATGAAGAAGACATTGGAAGGTAAAGCAGATTGGGTAATCTTTATCATTCTTAGGGAAAATAATTTTTAACCTTTCTAGGGACACCTGAATTTTTTGAAATTTTTCTTATCCATTGCTTTTCTTCATCTGAAGCATATTGACATAATGTCATCCCCTTAAATTAACACATAAAAGGTTATATCAAGCAATCAATTCTATTTAGGTCATCAACCACCATAAGCAAATGATCTTCTTGAAGGATCAGAGATAAGATGCTTTTGAATATTTTCAGCTTGTTTTCTCTTTCTTTCTCTCTCTCCTTCCCTCCCTCCCTCTCGCTCTCCCTCCCTCCCCTCTCTTTCTCAAAGTGAAATACAAACATTTTTTTTTGTTTTCTCAGACACTGAAAAACGCACCAAGTGTCCAGATGATCAACACCCAAATGAGGACAAAATCAAATGTATCCTCAAAGTTATAACCTTCCTGTCTTATGAAGAACATCTGGGCATTGTCCTGGCATCTTTTGCCCAACTCTTCTTCCTCACCACAGGCCTTGTTTTAATCATCTTCATTAAGTACCAAGAAACTCCCCTTGTCAAAGCCAATAACCGGGACCTCTCCTACATCCTACTGGTCTCCCTCCTGCTTTGCTTCCTGTCTTCTTCTCCCTTCATTGGTCAACCAAGGAAAGCCACCTGCCTTCTCCGACAAACGGTTTCAGCATCATCTTTTCAGTCGCCATTTCTTCTCTCTTGGCCAAAACCATCATGGTAGTTCTGGCCTTCTTGTCCACAAATCCAGGAAACCGAGTGAAGAGGTGGTTGGGAAAGGGTTTGGCTAACTCCATCATCCTGTCTTCTTCTGGTGTCCAAATTATCATCTGCTCTATCTGGCTAGGAGCTACTTCTCCCTTCCTTGACTCTGATCTCCACTCCCAGCCTGGAGAGATAATCCTGCAATGCAATGAAGGGGCCGTTGTCATGTTCTACATCATCCTCAGCTACTATGGGCTTCCTGGCTACCATCTGCTTCACGGTGGCTTTCCTGGCCAGGAATCTGCCTGAGGCCTTCAATGAAGCCAAGCTGATCACCTTCAGCATGCTGGTCTTTTGCAGTGTCTGGGTGACTTTTGTGCCCACCTATCTGAGCACCAAAGGGAAATACATGGTGGCTGTGCAGGTCGTCTCCATCCTGGCCTCCAGTGCTGGTCTGCATCTTCATCCCCAAGTGCTACATTATCCTTCTGAGGCCAGAGCTGAACACAAAGGAGCAGCTTAGAAATGTGGAGACATGAGACAGAGGAATTTCAGCTCCAAACTATTTTCCATACATGAGTGGAACAACAATTTTTATTGAAATAAATAAAAAGTGTCTGGAAGAATGTGAGGAAACCAATTTCTTGGAGGAATGAGAATGTGTTCCCAAGATGGAAATAGTTAATGCACATTCAACCTTTTATTTAGACAACATCTCTTTCTTGAGCCTGATAACAGCAAGTGGGCATGAAGGTACCTTGAGGTGTGCTGATTATGAATATTCTCAGTTATATAATCTATTAGATATTCATATTGATGGTTATCAATATTCTCCTGAATATTGATGGTTATTCTCCTTTTTTCCAAATGTATAAATATGAATGTGGGAATCCCCCTTTTCTGTGTGGGAATCTGTCCTGCCATTTTCTAGAGGGAAATTTCTCCAGTGGACACTGCATAAATAATTACATCAGTGAGCTTTGATTATTGGGGGTTTTGGGACCTTCATTTGATTCCACAGAAACTGGTGTCAGAAGTGGGATTCACAATCTTCCATCTGCCAACAGGGACAATAGCTAGGGCCCCCTTATAGGGTGAGGGTTGTGAGGTTGATCCCATATCTCTTCCTGATGCCACATAAAGGCACCATTTAGGACCGTGTGTGAGAGGCCACAACCTGTGTCTGAAGGTCTGTTGTGGTGGGGAACTTTGTTGAGTCTATGTGGCACCTTCTATCCCAATTCTTGGCCACCCTGGCCCTGCTGAAACCTCAGCCGAGCGATGGCTGGAGGGGTCCAACAACTGGGAGGGAATTTGTGGTGCCAATGGAGATGTTCTAAGTCCCCTCTTCCCTCCAGCCCTTCCCTGGATCTGCTGGCCAGTCTGACTTCCACAGAGAGGAGGGTGGCCAGTCTTTTGGCCTCCAGGAGGCATCCAGAGGAGAGTGGGAGGGCAGTGAGAGACCTGCCATCCTACCGGCACTTATGGCCGTAAAACAGGGTGAAGACCCTGTTGGAGAAGGAGCAGGTTTTGAGTTCAAGAGGGAGGCTCTTTCCCTCCATGAAGGCTCAGATACAACTGCTGCTCCCCATTTCTTGGGCTACTCCCTCACCAGCCCCCAGGAAGGTCAAGAATGATACCCCAGGATTTCAGAATTTGCTTTGTTCCAACAACTCTCTGTCTGTCCAGAATCCCCTTGTCCAAGTGGATCAGCCCGAAGAAGCAGCAAAAGGTCCCAGCTAATTAAAAATATACCCCGTTGCCATGATGATGTTTCCGGACCTCCATCTTGATTGTATAAGAATAAAATAAAGAATATAGAATAGAATATAGAATTAGAATAGAATATAGAATTGAATAGAATAAAATAGGAGAGAATATAGAATAGAACAGAACAGAATAAGAATAAAATAGAATAAGAATGGAATATAGAATAGAATAAACTTGATTGTCACTTTAACTATAGACTAATCGACATAGATTAAAATGAAATTTCACTGCACAGAGCTCTCAAAGGTTGTTAAGTGAATCACCACTGTCATTAAGCAAATCACACAGTTATTAAGTGAATCAGGCTATGTTTGAGCAACTCTGGCTTCCCCAATGCCTGAAGTTGGCAAAAAAAACCAGCCACACATTGGGATCAGGTGACCCCAGGGATGTTGTGACGGTTGTAAGTGCGAGTACAGGTTGTAAATCACTTTGTCTGAGGCCGTTGTAACTTTGAAGCATTATTAAAGATACAGCCATAAGTGGAGGACTGCCTGTAACGGACCTGGGTGGGGAAGATGAAACACTTTTAGCCTCCTGCCTTTGTCCAAGTTCTGCCTGTAAGGAGCTCATACTCCATTTGTATCTGAATCACAGCAGCCTCAAAAGCATAAATATGATTCCAGCCTTTACACCATCAAGGCCAAGGTTAACCCAGTTCCAAACCAGGGTGCCAATCTTAGGCAGTTTTTAATAGTTACGCTTTATATGGTGTTTCATTTCAGTTTCTGCAGGAAATTAGACAAAACTTATATAAAATGCTTTCATCTACTGCATTTGCTGCTTAAACTTAAAAAATACCCCATATCTATCCAGCTTTCTTCTAATTTATTAAAGTAGGTAATGCTAAAGTTCCCCACAACTCGGGGTGCAGCCCCCCTCAGGGAGACCCTTTCTGGGGGGAGATGAGTCAGTTTTATCAATGGAGACTGTGGAAAGAGTTCATTGTCTTAAATTTCTAGGAACTCATATTTCTGACAACCTTACTTGGTTGGTCCACACTATGGCCACTGCAAAGAAGGCCCAACAGCAGATGGTCTGGGTGAGAAGTGGCTGGTTACTTTTTACCATTCTACCATCAAGATCATTTTGGCCTACTGTATAATGGTTTGGTGTGCTGGATGCTCTGCAGTGGATGAGAAGATGCTTCAGAGAGTTATAAACAGCACAAAAAATCATCGGTTGCTCTCTTTCCTCTTTGGAAGAGATTGTGAAGACCAGAATCCTCTCTAGAGCACTGAAAATCTCCATAGACTGTTCTCATCCTGGACATTCATATTTCGAACTGTTACCATCAGGGAGGCATTATAGGTGTCTTAAAATGAGGACTAATATATTGAGAAACAGTTTCTTATACATACAACAATACTCTGTTGTATGATTGGGATGTAGTGTTTGGGGCACTGTGCTGGAGTAGCTTCCAAATTTCATTGTATTCGTGGAATGCAATGATAATAAAGGTATTCTATTTAGAGGATTAATAAGGCCTCTTTGAATGCTACATCAGAAAAAAAAAAAAGCAAAATCCATCGTAGGCGAGAGACACAATTCAATGAAATTTGGGTGGATTTTATAGTTTATTTCATGAGTAATAGACCATGATATGGGAGTATTTTAGGTATGTGGTAAATATGTGTGCAGTCCCCACCTCTTTACATCTTTTACTATATCTGGACTGACCAGCCATTGTGGGTGGGTGTTATTTGTATGCTTATATACCAGGATGGTTTATATTGTTTGTTAAGTATTGTTCAATTTTTTTTAAATGGATAATTCATTTCATAATTAGTCCAGTCTCCAAGTTGGAGCTGGAGCTTAGTCCATTTGCCAAGTTAATGTGGCAAATGGACTGCCACGAATAAGAGTTTCTCCCCTCTAATTCTGTCCTGGGAGAAAATGGCTGTAATGGAAATCAAGACTTATTTAAGGTATAAATAACTTTATTGAGAAACAGTATCACAAAACAGTTAGCAGGCTGTTCAATCCTCCCACCTGCCAGGCTCTCAAAAGGAAGGTTGAAAAGGGGAAACACAAATGATGCCGGCAGAAGTTGCAGCTAGATTTTTTTTTTCCCCTTTGAAATGCTGGTTTCAGGACAGAGACAGAGGAAGATGGAAACCTCCCTTTTTTATTCCATAGTCTGAACTTCCAGGTGAGGGTTGTTTCATCTGGAAAAACGCGAGGTAGACCGGCTTCCAACAAACAATGTCTTTATTCAAATAAGCAACAGTAATGGAACAGTTTGGCTGAAGCCGCGGCAGCCTTTTTATACAGGCTTGCCTGCCGGCTTGTAGCCAATGGCAGATATTTAACTTTGCCGCCTTTCAGCGGCTTATTTGGATTGGTTCCTAGTGAATCAATCCAATGCTTAGTTTCTTAGCCAATCAGATTGCATAGTTTGGAGTATACCATTTTATACAGAACAAGGGTGAAGAGTTGAGATGCCAGAAATACCAGCTGGCACCCAATATTTGGAAATAAAGACCCAACGCTTCTCTCAAGCCCACCCGAGATATATAGCTGTCCTCAAAATCAATGTCTTTAATTGGGGTCAGATAGTTTCTCTTTCTAAAGAAGGGTCTTTTTTCCCCAGTGGTCCCGGAAGAGCAACCAAGCTTGGCAGCCATCTACCTGTCAGGCTCTGCCTCCCTCCCTCAGCCCTCTGCCAGCAACCGTCCCCCACAGATAAGCCAGCGGAACACAGTGGGGGAGTCACAGATTTTTTACTACCAGTTCTGTGGGCATGGCTAGGTGGTCGTGTGACCAGGTAGGTGTGGCTAGGGGGGTCATGTGAGCGGGTGGGCATGGCTAAGTGCAAAGTCATAAGCGCGATGACCAGTCATAATTCACTTTTTTTCAGCCCTCTGAATAGTCCCCATGTGTCGTGTAGGGCGATGAAGTAGGGTTGCGTCCAGCCGGATGTCCTGAAACACCCCAAAACAACTGCTGAACTTTCTTTGGGAAAAGAAAAAATATCTGAATTTCAGCTATTTTAAAATAATCCAGGCAATCCATTCTGGTTATCTACAATGGAGGCAGTTACACATCCAAACATTTTAGTCTATGATAACATTGTAAGATACAAAGACTTATTACATGAAACCGGAGAGTTACAGGGTAGGAATCAAATACAAATCCAAGGAAAGGAGATAGTATGGTGGCCCTATACACAAATACAAACACATTATAAAAAAGATAAAGAACAATTTGGCTTTAATATGACTCAGCAAGAATTAGATAAGATTTGGCATGGAGAGGAAAGGAAAATGATGAGTAAAATATACAAGAATCTGTTGGGCTATAAATTAAAAGAAGAAACAGTCAAGGAATGTATGATAATTTGGGCTAAAAATGTGGGCCACAGTATTGAATTAGACAAGTGGGAACATATTTGGCAAATAAATTATAAATTAACCATGTCAGTCTCGTACAAAGAGAATTTATATAAAATGGTTTACCATTGGCATCTGCCACCTGCGAGACTGGCTAAGATGTTCCTGAATCTCGCGCCAAATTGTTGGAAGTGTAACTGCGTCCAGGGAACATACTTTCACATGTGGTGGATGTGCCCATGTGCTCAGAAGTTTTGGAGAAACATTAGAAATTGGATACTAAACGTAATTAAACAAGATGTAAAACTTGAACCGGAAACCTTCCTGCTAGGCATGATAGATTCAAAAATGGGGAAAAAAACATCAATATTTAATTTTGCACATTATAACGGAAGCCAGAATAAGTTATGCACAAAATTGGAAATTGTCTACTACTTTCTCAGAGGAGATGGTCATCAAAATAATTCACGAGTGCACAGAGATGGATAGCCTAACTAATTACTAAAAAATAACCAAGATAATGATTACTATAAAACATGGAATTGTTGGTATGAATGGTTAAAGAAAAGGCAATACTTGACAACTGGATAAGTTATGAAATTATGGAAGACGTGCGTATAATCATAAAGTATTTTGTGAAATTAAAGCATTAAAAGAACGAAGAAGATATTGTAACACGTAATCACGTCAATGTTAGGTGGATAAAAAAATATGTAACCATTGTTCAACTTTTTCTGTGTAGAAAGGCTGAAAATGCCTTTCTCTGAAGGTTCAAATTTTCCCGCTGAGAGAGCTCTGGTGTAAAGATACAGACAACTGCTTGAAAGCTGAATCATTTTATTTTCAGGAAGGCTAGAAACAGCATGATTGCATTCCTGGGGCTAGCTAGCTAAAGGCCCTGTCACACTGCCCAACGGATGCAAAATGTTAGTAAAAAGGACACGACGGATGAGAAAAATGTTCCATCTGTTGTTATCCGCTCTCAAAAGGGGCAAAAATTTGCATAACCAAAGCGGATAACACAGAAAGGAACGGACGTGGGGAGGACGCAGAGCGGATGGAAAGCGGATGCAGAATGGAAGCCTAGCGGATGGAAGCGGATGGGAGTGGATGGCACATCCGCTAGGCTTCCGGGGGGGCACAGCAAAGTGGATGCAGAACGGATACAGCGGATGCAGAGCGGATGCACAGCGGATGAAGTGGATGCACAGCGGAAGCCTAGCAGATGCACAGCGGAAGCCTAACGGATGCCGAGCGTTAATTGTGCATGCGGGGAGGATGCAATGCGTAAGCCCTGCGGATATAAAGGGAAGCAGGTCGGAAGCAGGTCACCATTCAGAGGAAAGACCTGCTGCCGGATGGATTGACAGCCTTACCTGCCCTGCCTGCATGCCTGCCTGCAAGCCTTGCTGCCAGCCTTGCTGCCAGCCTCCCTGCCAGCCTTGCTGTCTGCCTGCCTGCCAGTCTTGCTGCCAGCCTCCCTGCTAGCCTTGCTGTCTGCCTGCCTGCCAGCCTTGCTGCCAGCCTGCCTTCCAGCCTCCCTGCAAGCCAGTCTGCCTGCCAGCCTTGGTTCCTGCCTGCCTGCCAGCCTTGGTGCCTACCTGTCTGCCAGCCTTCCTGCCAACCTTCCTGCAAGCCTTGGTGCCTGCCTACCTGCCAGCCTTTCTGCCAGCCTTGGTGTCTGCCTTCCTGCCAGCCTTGGTTCCTGCCTGCCTGGCAGCCTTCCTGCCAGCCTTGGTGCCAGCCTTCCTGCCAGCCTTGGTGCCAGCCTTCCTGCCAGCCTTGGTGCCAGCCTTCCTGCCAGCCTTGGTGCCTGCCTGCCAGCCAGCCTTGGTGCCTGCCTTCCTGCCAGCCTTGGTGCCTGCCAGCCTCCCTGCCAGCCAGCAACCCCACAACCATGGGGAAGAACAGAAAGCCTCAGCCATCTGCTGCCAGCCCTGGCAAGAGGGACAGGGCTACCATCCCGCCCCCTGGCCCTCACTCTGCTTCTGCTGGGGCTTCTGTTGCACCGGCTCGCTCTTCTGGGGCTGGAGCTTCTGCTGCTTCTGCTTCTGGAGGAGCTGATGCTGCTGCTTATGACGGTGGTGCTTCTGCTGGTGCTAACTCTGCTGATGCTGCACCCCAATGGTGCTTCAGACAAGCACTCCAGCACCAGCCACCTCCACAGCACCTGGACCCTTCACCCCTGAGACTGAGCGACCAAGAGGAGTGCCAGAGACTGGCTGGCTGGCTACCTGTGGACTTTATTTGGACACTTGACTTGGGTCATTTTTTTTTTATAGCTTGTTGTTAATAAAGTCTATCTTTGATTCACACACTTGCCTCATTTCTTTTTTTTAATATAGTCTTGGTGGAAACTTTTAGAAATGATTTAAGCCTTTGCATGTTTGTGGGATGGGAAAGGATAGCAGTGGGGTGGGCATGGTTACTTTTGGAATGGGTAATAGCTGTGGGATAGATAAACCTCCAGTGCAAGCATAGTGGGACTGTATGGTCCACCCTCCCAGGTGCCACACCTATGGCCCTTTATTATCAATAACAATTTAATCATTGATCCACACATGTCAACATAAACACAACTCTTTATTAAATGCCCTGTTCATTGTAGGCCCACCCAACATACATGGCCCAATCTCATCCATGTGATGAGACAGGCTGAAGGAAGCATCCATTAAACATCTATCATCCTGTCTTGCCACTCCACCACTCCAGCTGGGGAGTTGCACCAGTGTTTCAGGAGGTTGCGCTGCTTCTTCCCTTGACGTGAAGCTCTATTTGGGCCTTGCACATCCACAGTATCTATCAGGTTTCGCCCTTGCCTCCATTCCCCAAGCTCCATGTCCCCATTGCCTTGTTGGAAGTCCACGAGCCTGTTCTGCAACACTGGATAGCAGGTGCGCATGAGATTGTGCAGGATACAGCAAGCTTCCATGATCCTCCTCACGGTCTATGGGCGATGCTGCATGGTGGTGAGAAGTACCTGGAACCTGTTGGCCAGGATGCCAAAGGCGTTCTCCACCACTCATCTTGCCCTGGACAGCTTGTAGTTGAAGATCCTCTCTTCACGGGTGAGGCGTCTGGAAGTGTAGGGCTTCATGAGGTAGGTTCTGAGGGAGAAGGCGTCATCCCCCACGATGAAGTAGGGCACATCTTGTGTGTCGTTGGGCAGGGGGTCTGGATCTGGGAGGCCCATGATGAGGTTGCGTTCCAGCCCTTCCCTGAGGTGACTTGTGTTGTATACCTGGGCATCTGAAGCTGACCCGTTGCCTGAAGCATCGATGTACATGAACTTGTAGTCAGCATCGACCATGGCGAAGAGGATGATGCTGAAGAAGCCCTTGTAGTTGTGATAAGTGGACCCTGACTTGGCTGGAGCTTTGCAGGCCACGTGCTTCCCATATTTGGCTCCAACGGTGTGTGGGAAGTTCTACCTCTGATACCACTGCTCTGCAACTTTCTTCCAGCCTTCTTCAGTGGTGGGGCACTGGAGGAGCTCCTCCATGTATTCTTCAATGATGGCTTGCACCACTTCTCTGACCACAATGCTGATGGTGTTGTGTGGCACCCTCCAGCCATACTGCATGCTCCTGTAGGTGGTCCCTGAGGCCAGATGGCGCAGAGTCAGTGCCACCTTGAGCCCAGGGTCCAAGCTGGGGTGGAATTTGGTGCTCTGCTTGGTCAACCTGTGTGTCAGCCGCTGCACAACTTCGTCAAACATGGCTGGAGACATCCTCATGAAGTTCTGGAATGCACGAGTGTCTTCGTTCCTGAGGTCCACCATCAGCTTGTTGTACAGTCCGTACTCTGCTCTTCTCCCGATCCATCTTCGGACCCAGACACTTCTTGGCCACCTCGTTTTCTTCCCGTAGTAGAGTTCAGAGAGCCTGTAGATGGCTTCGCACTGTTGCAGAACGATGGTGGCTACCAAAAGGACTGTGTTACGATCCATGGTGGACATGACTGGATGCTGTGGAAGAGGAAGAGGCAGATGAAGACTGCAGAGGTCTGCACAGCAGGGCTGCTGGTCTGAAAGTGAGATCCAGGTGAGTTGTTCCCCCTTTTTATAGGCAATATATGTTTTCCCCTATGTGTCCTTTTGCATCCTCTAGGCATCCTCTCGACATCCTTAATATCTGAGATAGGTCCCCTCTGCGGACTTTTTTTCCGTTTTAAATGCTTTCTTTGTGAGCTGCATCCGCTTTCATCCGTTCTGCATCCGTTCTGCATCTGTTCTGCATCCATTCCACATCTGTTCCGCTTCCTCCCTGTGTCCGTTTACCACTGGAGCGGATTGATTTGCGCGGATGCGTAGCGGATGTCTAGCGGATATAGCAGATGCGTAACGGATGCAGAACGGACGCATTGGATACATTTTCCGCGCAAAGGTTTTGAGCAGCTCAAAAACCTCTGAGCGGATGAAACATCAATCGATGGGAGCTGGACGGATAAAGAGGAAGTAAAACGTATGCAGTGAGTACAAAAGGGAAGCATCACGTTAACCAACGGATGGCAAGTGTTTTTCTCCGTTTTACATCCTCTTTCCATCCGTTGGTGCAGTGTGACAGGGGCTTAAGTTTGAATGATAAGTTCCCAATTTTTTATACCTTTTTTCTCCCTTTGTGTATAAATGTTCGTTTAGTGTTTAATATTTAAGGTTTAGACATTAAAATCCTGTCAGGGGTTATTTTTTTCACCAGAAGGCAAACTTAACGAGGTGTGAAAATAAACTCTGCGGGGCAGCTTGTTTGCATTGTCGGGTTTTTTTCTCTAATCTCTTTTAGTTTTAATGCCTTTTTTGTTGTAATCTTCTATTTGTAATTCCTGTCTGTTTGGCTGATTTGGTATGTTCTTAATTACTTGGCTTTTGTCTAGGGGGCTCCTTTCAATTTCTTTTATTAGATTTCTTTTCCTATGCAAGTTTGTTTTCTCGCTGGCCTGATGTTCCCTTTGGGCTTTTTCCTTTCTGGGTGACACCACTGTCCTCATGAAATACCCTTTCTACAGCTGCAAAATGTATATATGTATATATATGTGTGTGTGTGTTTATTTGTTTGTTTTTAAAATAGCATCACTGAATTTATACACAGACCCAAACATAGAGGTATTTTTAATAATTTTCAATTGAAGAAAAAGTTTGATGATTCAAGTAAAAAAATGAAGGGTCTGATTTCTCTCTGGTCTTTCTATTTACAGCAGCAGAAAACACAAGTTGTCCCTGAACGAGGAGCTCCTGAGGAAAAACAAGCGCAGAACTCAGCAGGGAGTTGGAGGAGAAGGAGAGGAGGTGAGAAAGGAGAGATGAGAAGGAGAGGAACCCCAAAAGTGAGAGGCTCATTTCTCTCCTGTCTTCTCAATGGGCAGGAAGACAACCACCATTTGCAACCTGGGGAGTCAGCAAAGGGCACTGCAGAAGAAAATCGACACCTTAGCCTCGGAGAAGGTGGCCTTGCTGGAGTGGCTGAGGAGGTGAGAGATGGACTGTCCGTCCCCCCCGGAACTTCTCTAGGGGCATCTCAGAGTTTTATGGTTGCTCTTGAGACATCCCTCCCCCACCCCAGCTGCCGCCAAACCTCCCTGCCTTCCCAGAGTGGGAATTTCCTGGCCTCCAAGCAGCATCTTCTCCAATGGCTGAGGAAGGAAGGAAGGAAAGAAGGAAGGAAGGAAGGAAGGAAGGAAGGAAGGAAGGAAGGAAGGAAGGAAGGAAGGA